>JAHWFO010041365.1:2287610-2309424 GCA_023313115.1 Rhysida immarginata | reverse complement strand
GAGGAAAAATTCATAATAATACATTTATCTTATAATATTTCTTCAAAACCTCTACATAAAATCTAAGAAACTTCAAGAAAAAAATAAATAGCGCATGAAATCAACGAGAAGAGAAACAAGCGAACTTAGTGACCGAGGAAGATGCTCTATAGGGAGTGCAAGTGATTACGTCACAGCTGACGTCATTTGCGCGATGAACGGGCCGAGAGCCTAGGAAATGGGATCGCTGGTTCCAAACATTGGAACCACGCAATATACGTACTAGTAACGTTGAAACGGGCGGCCAGTAAAAATGACATCTCTTAAATTATTATGTTAATTTGTGTAATTGATACTATTATTAAGACATTTAATCCCATTATATAATTTATACATTAATATTAGAACGCTTTTTAATCACTTTTAATCACTTAGCAAAAGAATGCCATCGTTCGCGGATCTTTCTTTCTTTGGGAAAACGATAGATGTCTAAATCGCTGTTTTGGCTCCTTCTTGAGCCGTGAGGAACTAAACAATTTCACATCTTAAGTGTGTTATAAACACTGGGCTTATACAAAGCGATTTTATTCCATCCCTACGTTGGAACCATGTTAAATCCCGAAGCGAGAAGACTTGTTTGGAACCAAATCGAGTCACGTGACTGAAGAATTCCAAGGACTGACGTCACACTTGCACTCCCTATATCTCAGTTTATCAACGTTTCATTTTAAGCACGGTCTTTCAATCTAACCGTGATTAAGCACGTTAGATTGAAAGACCGTGATTTTAAGTATAAGCTTGGACTAATAAGTAAGGTATATGCAATATAATAAGTATATGCAACACGATTAAATTAATAAACACTCGACACAACCCTTTGCGTATTATTATTGGGAATACATTTTTTCACAGCTTATTTTACTGAAAACAGCTTATTATATATAAGACACATTCATCGATGCAGTTTTGAAAAAATTAAAATTAGACAACTAGAAATGTCACATCGAATCTATAAATAATAGTGTAATTAGAATATTTTACTGGAAAATATTTGTTTATTACGAAAGAAAACTTCAAAAGTGCTCCTTAAACATAATGTTCAAATCACAGATTAATTCCTTTCCTCGTATAGAATCTAATGTTTCAATGAAAAACAAACATGGAGGCTTGCGTTATCAGTTACTGTCGAAGTGGAGAGTTTCATAGATGAAATTAAAATTTAAGAATATATATAACTCACTATTATATGATTTTTGCGGATAAAAATGGCATTTGCTGAACCGTCATTTACGTGTGCATTAATAGTAAGCATAAATGCGGGCTGAATTTGTTATTTGATTTTTCTACGGATTATTTTTTGACTAAACATGAATATTATGGCTTCCGAAATAAATGAATTTATTCATTCACACATAACTCTTTTATAACCTTATCCAAAACTTGATTACAGTTATAATGGTTGTCATCTTATTGTTGGTTTCGTTTGCAGGCCGGAGGGGTAGCGGGCACTGTTGTAGATGTCTTCCTGTTCCCACTGGACACAATGAAAACCAGGCTTCAGAGCCCGAAAGGCTTTCTTCGTTCCGGAGGATTTCGAGGGATCTATTCGGGATTAGCCTCAGCAGCCGTTGGTTCAGCACCCAGTGGTAAAAAAAAAAATCAATTAAATACTATCTGATACCCGGAAAATTGAACATCAGCACTGCCCGGCCACTGAGTTACAAATATGTGATAAAATATGTAAATGGGATGTGCCTGGGTCACTCTAGTTGCACACGAAATCTCTACTCATATCATCGATTAGTGTCTGTAGTAGTTGTGTAGAAGGGGAAAAATGAAGGACCTTTTTGAGTTTGAAAAAGGTGTTATTGTTGGAACCCTTGACAGTATGTGCCACGATAGCTAAAACAGCACAGCTGATTGGTATCTCGAAAGCGTTTAATTTATCGCAACACCTACAGTGTGGATCAAAAGCAATCATGCAGAACCATGGTCAGTGGTGTTTCAGAAGGCTTGTTCAGTGACAACGTAAGTCTGTTGTGCAGCAACTGATGGAAAACTTCAATGAAAGCTTGTCCTAACCCATATCCACTAGAATAATGTGCAGGGAATTGAAGAGAATAAGGAAGCCTAACATTTCAGCGAAGAACTGAAAAGTTTGCCTGCAGAGGACAAGAGATGACTGGAAAAGAGTAATATGGTTGGAGAGACGCATCTGTCAACACCATTCTTTTTTGTCAACTTTACAGCAGCTGAAGGTCTCTTTGATGAATGCATGAGCAATCACTTGACCTGTAGCACCTCATAGAATCGATGCCTAATCGTATACATGCTGCCATTCATGCTAATGGAGGCATTATAGCATATTTAACTGTTGTTTCTAATTCATTGGCTAAGCAGTGTAATTACCAATCTGTTATTTCAGAAATATCATTTTTTGATGGCACTAACATAACATCGATGTTTTCATCTGAAATGTTTGGGAAGTGCCTTTGTGAATTATCCAAGAGGAGAACTTTAAATACCATGTCTCTTCTCATATAATAATGTTGGAGTTCGATTAGAAGAGGAGAACTCAAAAAGTAGCATCTTATCCAAGCTTTATTGTTAGACTACAGTGGTCCCCCCAGAAATTTTTATCATTTGGATGGAAAGATAAAATAGTCGGGCAGACAAAAATTAAAAACAAATAAAATATTATGCAGTGGTGTGCAGGTTTTCGTGTATTCAGCCAGATGGGGTGCCCGCTTAAAAGGACCTGACTATGGTATGTCAACATTCTGTACATTACATTCAACTCTAACAATTGTATTTCCTAGTACAGTAAAACCTGTCTATAACAACCACCCATGAGACCAGCAAAAGTGGTCATTAAGCTCTGATGGTCTTGATATACAGGTGGTTGTTAGCACAAGTTTTACTGTTTGTCTCGTGAGGTGTATAATTGATGTGATGGTAAGAACACATAACTGATGCGTTACTTCACCTGACATTGGATGCATATCCTCACCTTTTATAAAAAGTCTTATGCTCAAAGTATTTTGAACACTGCTTTTTATTTTTTTCCATTTGGCTCAATGTTAATGGCTCAAGTGACAAGGAAGTTTTATTTATTGAGTTTATGGTTTCATTAGATGCAGGATGCTTTAGTATATTTTATGCAATAATTCGTTTCCCTAATATTAGTGGTTAAATATGCCTGTTTCCAAAGATTATCGAACATGAACCATAGATTGCCGGTATTGGTGCTGTGTGTATCCTCCACGTTATTTCTAATTCTTGTCAATTATCTTACTGAAATTATATACGCATATAAATCAGGGATGTAAATAAAGTTTGAAATTGCACTCGCCCGCTCTTACTCGTGTGTTAAAAATTTTGTTAAACCTCTACTCTTGTGTTAAAAATTTACTCTGCCACATCAAACTTCACTCACCCCAGGTGAGTGTGTAAGGTGCTTATTTGCACCTGTGAGATACAGCAGTGCTGAAAAAATACATGTAGTACACATTCACATTTGCTATAATTTTATTAATTAAAAATTTTCTGTAGTGAAACTTTGAAAGAACGTAGATTACATAAATATATAAAATACAATAAAAGTGTAAAATTAAGTTCTCAAAATTTATTCAGCAATTTGCCAACTTTTGGCAAATACATTGTCAAAAAATAGTACACTCGCTAAAAAAAGAAATAAAATGTCAAAGCGTACATTAATCCATTAATGCTTAGGATTCCCTTAGGTTCAGGCTAGCTTAATACTTTGTTGCCTAACCGTTTGCAACAATAACTGCTTGGCAATGAGATGGCATAGAATCCACCAGTTTATGTATTCTGTCCAACTGAATTTTGTCCCATTCTTGATGCAAAAAATCGAATTTTTCTGCAGATTTTCAGGCCTTGTGATGCTTGCACCTGCGATCCAGTTCCTCCCAGAGGTGCTTGATGGGGTTTAAGTTCGAAGACTGACTTGACCACTCCAGCAATCGCACTTTTTTGGATTTGAATCATTCCTTAACAATCACGGCAGTATGTTTTGGATCATTATCCTACTGATAGATCCACCCACGAGGCATATTTTTCCTTGCAAATGGAAGCGTATGTTCATCCAAGATTTTCTTGTATGCCAACTTGTCCATTGTTTCGTCGATCTTGATGAGAGGACCTACTTTTTGACTACTGAAACAACCCCATACCATAATGGATCCGCCACCATGCTTAATCATTGGAAGTTGATACCTTGGATCAAATCTTTTATTCACTGGACGACATACATAGCTAATGCCATCCGATCTGAATAAAAGAAACTTTGATTCGTCGCTAACAGCACTTTGTTCCACTCCTTCGATGTCCAGTTCAAGCGAATTTCAGTCGGACTATTCGGTTCTTTCTTGAAATAAAAGGCTTTTTTGACTGGACGTCTTCTGAATAGTTTTGCATCCTTGAGACGTCATTTTGTTGTAGAAACACTAACATCTACATTGTGAAAACTTCGTATTTCGTGGTTTAGATCAACTGCATTCCTAATGCAGGTCAGCTTTTGAGAGACGTACAAACTGTTTATCTTCCCGTGGGGTAGTTGATTTTGGTCGGCCAGATCCAGGCTTACAGTTTACATCTTCTTGTTTTCAATAGCATTGTACGATCCTTGCAACAGTTGATTTGGCCATGATACTGTTTTGTAGAGGTTGCCTTGATTTACAGATTCAATAATGGCTTTCTTCATTTCGATTTGTAAGTGGATTTGAGAAGACATTGCAAAATGCAACAGCAACTGAAGACACGTTTAATAAAGTGAATAATGACTCCGAGATAATATTAGTAATGAGGGTGTGCTATATTTTGACTCTATCTGTATTGAAATTGGACGATTCTCACCCAGACATCTAGTGCCAAACAATTTGCATTTTTTTTTGCAATTTGTATATTTGTATGACTATACAATGTTAAAATACAATTGAAATTTCTCAATTAATAAAAAAAGTTATCACGATAATAGTAATGGTATATTATTTTTTGAGCGCTATTGTAAATGGGGAAAAAATATGCAACTAACCATGGGCTTCATGGTTGCATGAGAGTTGGTGGCTGCTTGCAAGAAATTTTTCATCAATCATGTATAAGCAGAAACAGGCTCCGATGAAACATGTCTGTTTACAGCTTTTATATTTTTTGTCAATTTAATGACTTGTTTAGATTTTTTATGTAAAGATATTCGACGTTAAAGGATTAACCGTGCCTCCCTGTTCCTAACCCCCCCATTCATACACACTTTTAATATCAGAGTGCTGGATTTTTTTTTGTCGTGCATGCATTTAAAATTTTCAAATTAAATCTTCAAATACAGAATATATTTCAAATATATTTTAAATTATTGTGAATGTTGTATGAAAGTGATGCGAGAAACGAGATATCGACTTCGAATAATACATACATTTATGTTTTATTGATTGTCCCATAGTATACATGACATCAGCTCCAGAAAATATATGAAGATTACTGAACCGAAATGTTATGCTGCTCCCTTGAAAAAGTCCTCTTAAAATTAATAAAATAAAATAATAATAAAGGAAATGGTTATTAATTACTATACGGATATTCATTTTTTCATTACCTTCTTTAATATAACACCATAAAATCAGTAAGTCAAAATTCATGTAACTTGATCTTTAAATTAATTTATGCTGTGATCACGAACACAAGATTTGCCTCACCTTTTGCTACTAATTATAGGGATGCTACTTGCAGTAGTAACATCACGGGATACGAAAGCGAAGCTCTAACAGTTTACTGTGTTAGCTAGTGGCACCAATTTACTTTGCAGCAGATGAAGTGGCTCTGCAGTATCCATGGTGACGCTGAATGGTCTCTTTCCAGTGTTCCACATCCTCCCTCCTTCAATATCATGCAATGCTGCACAAACGGCTCTTCCTACCCTCTTTCCCACCCTGTTTTGGTTATTTTTAAACTTTCAAGTTGTTTTTTTATTGATCGGATGAAAATACAAAATACAATGAAAACATAATACATACAACCACAGGATATGGAAATGAAGCTCATTATACAGAATAATACAAATGAGATGGGACTTTTTTCTTTAAAACAAAATAAATAATATTCAACAACCTTAACATCATAATTTCAATAGTTCTATCGACTAGTAATTTTATAAAATTTCCTTGCTCTGGGTGAACATACAGCACAACAGGTCCCTTTTAAGCATCTTCCTATGTGATCTTTTACCAGGTCTTGCCTTCACGAAATGCCGTAGTTCAAAACACAAACTGTTGCTCTTGTTAGCATGGGAAATTGAAGAACATGGGGCTGATGGGAGAAATCTGTAATGTGTCATAAAATGTCATGCTTGGTTTCTAGTTTTAAATCTGTGCCACTCCATTTGCTTGGGATTTTTTTAACATTGCGCCACTGAATGGGATAACATGAAAACTAGGGGAGCTTTGCTACTGTCTAATGTGGTAACATATCAAATCTGCTTTGCAAATGTTGGTTCTTTTTTATTATAGTTCATTATTAATATGCTTAGTTATCATTCACCAAGAACTTTAGGTTTTCATGGCCAAGCAACCAAATATTAATTAAGCCATGTCAGGGATGGATGAAAGTGCCAAGTGTTCCTTTCATCCATCCCTGGCCATATCAATTAAACAAAATTGCAACCAGTGCCAAATGTTCCATACAGTGGTGAAAAGATCAATGAAAATGGATCGTTGAGCAATGGTGACATGGAATAATGAATCACACCACACTATTTAGTAGTCCAACGGATATGTGTGGATATGGAGAATGCCTGTTGAATGGTACTTGCCCAACTGCATTGTGCTACAAGTAAAGGTTGGTCATGAGATGCCATGCCCTTAATTCCCATAAGGGAATTGCAAACATGGAAGATTATCTCCATTTCTTAGACTAATTTCATGTTATCTACATTGTGACTATGGCATGGTGAGGGCCCATTCCTGTTTCAGATTGTGCAGCTGACATGATCGCCAAGGAGTCAGATTGGCCTGCTCGAGAGTTCAGATTGCAATCCCACAGAACCACTTGTGAGATGTATTGGAATGTCGGCTGCAAGCTAAGTCCCCTCTTCCCCCCCACCTCCTGTCCCCTGTCAATGCAAACTGACCACTGCTGTTTTGGAAGAATGGTATGTACCATAGACTTCAATTTTTTAAAAATTATCTTGCTTTGTAAAGAATCTGTAGGATACGATATTCTTCCTGATAGAAGAAACACTTCCTGACCGAGTGGAATCTGTTAATCACAGCAATTTGTGGCTCCATGCCATATTTATTTTTTACTTCTTTGCAGAAGAAGCAAAGTGTAAAGGTGTCTACATACTTTTGATTATTTAATGTATATATTCTCCCACATGATAAACATTGCAGAGGGAATTAACTTGGCTGAATTTATATGTTTATTGCACTCCTTTTGCAAACTGGAAGCAAGCTACTTAAGGGATCGAGGTTGTTCTGCATTTTTAATGAATTACCATTTGCTTCAGTAATACATAATTCTAAATTCTGTGTAAAATTAGACAAAATATAGATGATTAAATTGTGTCTAACCAAATGCCCAAAGACCAAACAATTAATATAATTTCTGATACAGGTGTAATAGATGTTATTTTTTGCTATTTTTGCAGCTGCGATGTTCTTTGCCACATATGAAGCAGTCAAGAAGGCAGGCATGTACATTTTACCTGAATCATTTGTTCCTGTGAGTCACATGATTGCAGCTTCTTGTGGGGAAGTGGTGAGTGATCCCTAACTTTAAGATGCATACTAATCAGAAATTTTTATAAAGCCCTAGATTTCAAAATAGTATTCTCCCTCCCCCTCCACCCATTTTTTTTTAAGTTTCAGAATTTAACATTAAAAGCCAGTTATACAGGCTGTATCAGGTTCGATGGTCATAAAGTACCTAGCATGATCCTTTGCATGATTGCAAACTTAAACTTCCTTATCGAAAATGTCGAAAACTCAAAATTTAAATTTCCTCGTTACGTCATTTATGAACTTTCCGCACCAGCAGTTCATTAAATTCAAAGGGGCGATTACAATTAAATCGGCGGCAATTGTTGAGATTAAATGACGTTTTCGACAGGTTTTCAGCAAACTTCGCGTGATGTTTAGACCCTTAACATTTGAGTTTTGAACATTTTGCATAAGGAACTTTAAGTTTGTAATCATGCAAAGGATCACGCTAGGTATTTTATGACCATCAAACCTGATACACCCTGTATATTTTAGTTTATATTTATGACATAATGAATGTTAAGTTTATTTGAGAAAACTGTTCTAAACATAACTAACTAAAAAATTAGAGGCGTTGCAACTTTGAATGTAGTAAGGGTTTATTAGGGTATATCATGCATGATGGTGCCAATAGATAGGGAACTATATATGTTCTGCTATCATAATGCCAAGATTGGTAACATATTTCATGCTGTGTTTAGAAGTGCTGTTCGTGATGGATTTTCATTTGGATGGGGATAGTTTTTATATGTAATTAGGAGACAATTGAAAACTGACAGGAACAGCATGACTTTATTCATGGTGAATCTCTTCTATACAAGTGAAATTAAAATCACTTGGTAGTTTAGTGAAAGCTGAAATGATAATAAATATGATGCATTGCTATATGCTTTTGCTGTATACATTATTAAGAAGACTAGGATAAAGGAAGACTCCACCTTGAAATTGGTGTCTAGAAAATTGTACAAAATCATTCAATTTAGCTTTCTGATTAGTTGCACCCTGAGTGGCTTTTACTACAGTTGGAAGATTTGGAAGCAGTCAATGAAGATGGTATTGAAGAATATTGCTGGGCCACTTTTAAAATTAAAACAGCTACTGGAATGGGAATAAAAAGCTGCGTCTGCTTAAGCCATGGGATTCTTCTGTTGAAAAAGGTTTTTCTGTCTTTTCAGCAGGGTTCATTCTAGACTTAAAAAAGGGCAGGGTGCTAAGGGCTAAAAAGGGCACGACGTTATCAAAAAAGGGCACTTAATTTTCAAAACAGGGCATTATGTTTTTAAAAAAGATTTTTTCTATAAAAAATGCATAGTTCTTTTTGAATTTCCTTAATCCTTTATAAGATTTCTAGATTTTTCTTTGCGGGCACATTTTCGGGTATCGGGGCACGTGATCAGGATCAAAAGGACAGCAGGGCGGAAATTTTTCATCAAAAGGGCAAACGGGGCTGTGTGCCACATAAATCCCGCCTAAAATGAACCCTGTTTTCAGCATTATAGCATGATATCAATAAACTATACATGGTTCCAGTTATGACATACATCAATTACAAGAATTTGTAACTTGTTTGTTTCACGCCCCCCCCCTCCCACATGGCCAGGAGTTCCCATATCACACGTGGAAACTCATCGACGTTATGAGCGTTTCCCACCATGGACAACAGATGGTGTTTGTCCCGGGCTGGGTACAGATATAACTTGTGTAAAAGGCGCAAAATGACCTTAGTAGTTGACGCCTAAATTTCTAGAACCCCCTTCTAGAACAACAGATGGTGCCATGGTCAGAACAAACCTCAGCCAATGAGGAGCGTGCCTTTGCCCATGGGTGACTGGGATAGTCCCTTGGGGTAATATAAGCAGGGTATACTTGGAGGTGGTAAGCTTTGGCATAGTTCAGCTGCAGACTAGACGGATCTCTGACTTCCTCAGACTTCGGACTATGCCTCTCGGACCTGCCTTACTAGTAAGTACCCCTTTTTTATATATATCCCAGTGCCGCTCGCAACAAAGTATGAGCTGTGCCTGAGTCTGACTGTGTGCTAGACATTGACTTGCTATTCAATCAGTGATAATTTATGAGGAATTTAGGGTTACTGTGTTCCTCCCATTTCAAATTTCAAAAGGAACACATGACACTCTCCGTGTCCATGTTATTAATTCTAAGATTTACTATAATGTTAAATTAGCTTCGCATTTCTCTTATGTCTATATAATTGTACTTTCAAGTTCTTTATATAATGTTTATCCCTATTGCATTATTATTAAATTGCTCTGCGTTTTAAATCACAGCCTTGAGACCCTTATTCTTTGTATACTTCAGTATAATCTATTGAAGTATCACACAGCGACAAAAGCAGTTAGAAAGGCTGTAGAAAAATTTAGGCAAAGAAGCAAATCAAAAACATAAGGAAAAATTGCTCCATGAGGAAAAAGTCGAACAACTTGACTCCAAAAGAAAATTATTGGAACATCCTCAACAGTTTTGGAAAAAAAAATCTAAAAACTAAGAAAGATCAGCTTCATGTAAACAATCAACTGATGGATGAAACTTTGAGGTTCATTGATTGCTTTCTCAAGTAAGAATCATACAGGATTTTTTGTTGTTAGGGTAATGATCTCATCTGCAAAGATGAAGTCCTCAAGTTGACTCAACGAAGTAGTGAAATTTAATCTTATATAATAAATACAACAACCATAATTCTTTCAAATTTTTTTCATAAATAATAAAAGTTAATGTTTTTCAACATTGTGTGTATTTTTTTTTCATTTTTTGCTTTATGCATATGATATGAGGAAGTCTTTTAAAATTCTCATTTTTTGGCTCTGCCTAGTAGTTTTATTACTTTTTTTCCCAAGCCATTCAGCCATAGCAGCCATGAGCAATTCTTTCAATATAAAACATCCAAATGGTGACTTATTTTGTACAATTTCAAATACCCATTCGATAATCACAAATATAATTAAATAAGTACAATATCGTGATGATTACAATGATACCTTCGTTGACTTTATTTCAACCAATTTGTGTGCTGATTTCTCAAACGGAAAGCTATCCTCTCTGAGGCTTAAATCCTAATCTATATGAAACACTAGACCCACCATCAGGAAAAGACCAGGATGCATGCCCTTTTGTTTAGACCTAGAATGCAACCCTGTGTTATACTTCAAAACATCTAAGGGTTTAACGGAAGAAAGAAATGGTTATGGTAACTTAATAATGTTTCTTTATTCAAGATCATAATCAAATCAATGTGGGGATCATTCATAGAAGTTTACATGATTAAAATAATAAACAAAAAGAAACATTTTGCAATCTGGGATCGAACTAGGGACCAGGAGTTACTGTCTCGCCACTCTAACCATGCAGTCTCAACATGTCTTATGGAACTCTAAGAAGTCATAATTTTTTTTTATTTTTTAATATTCCCAACTTCGGGCCGAAGCCTCCTCTGCTATTTGGTTATCTGTGTGATTTTGTGAAGTCCATAAGATACCCTGAGACAGCATAGCTATATGGATGTCTGGAATAGCTCATTTGGTAAGAGTAGCAAGATGATAACTTGCGTTCTTTGCTTCGATCCCATTTCACGGAATTTTTCCTTTCCTTTATTTCTTAATTTTCACCAAATTGTTGGAGTAATTTTCCAGTCATAAAGTCATTTATTTATTTTTTTCATATGGTTAGGTCATTTTAAATTTTTTTGAAAATTTCCCACCATTTTTATTCCATTGCAGTCTGCATGCATCGTACGTGTCCCTGTGGAGGTAGTAAAACAGCGTGCACAGGCATCACCTTCAACGGGGAGTCTTTTTGTATTGCGGACAACACTAAGTCAAGAGGTGGAGAAACTGAAATCTCCAATTAAAGATGAAATATATTAAAAAGAAGTGAATTTCCCCTATCTGCAAATAAGCTCTTATTCTCTCCGTTTGACAGGGGTTCGTTGGTTTATATCGAGGATTCACCAGTACTGTCTTTCGAGAGGTAAACAGATTTTGAATTTGGAATTTTCCCTTGTAATTTTGATGTTGGTAAATGGGCTCATGTAAACTTTGGCATTGTTTGGTGTTGTTTAAGCACTCTATTATTTATTAATCTTAAAATGGTGCTTTAAAGAGGTTAAATAAAATCAGTAGTTTACTTCACTGTACAGTGGTACCTCGCATAACGAACGCTTCGAACAACGAACAATCCGCATAACGAACGCGGGTTCAGGGCGAAAATCGACTCGCACAACGAACCAAGCTCCACATAACAAACCGAGCATCTGCGCTCACATGTGTTCGTTTTGTTATGGTTCGAACATGGTTGTTGCGCGAGTTGATTTTTGCCCCGAAACCCTCCCACATAATGAATCGAACATGTGTGCTCAAGGGGTGATAAAAGCATAAATAAATCTATAATCAGAAGGAGATGAAAATCTATGGTGCAAATAAAAATAGGCTTAAAAGAGATTGGAAACTTTGGATTAGGTGGATATTGTTTTTTTCTTTTTAAGGAGTTTGTCGCCAATGTTTTTGTCTCAGGAACGAATTAAGCTCTTTTCCATAGGTTACTATGTAAAAAAGAGTCTCGCATAACAAACTTCGCCTAGTAACAAATTAGTTCGTTATGTGAGGCACCACTGTATAAGAATTCAGCTGTTTTTAAAATGTATCGTTACACTTTTAGGAAGGGATGTGTTACAATATCTCTAGATTTCACAGAGCAAATGTAGGATTTGTGAAATGCAGCTGATGAAAGACAAATGGCTGTACATATGCGGAATCCAAAGCATTGAGTTGCATAGAAAGTTTTCAATGATACTAAATGATGAGAAGTTTAAACAGTCAGTGTTTAAAATAAATGTGACTTGTTTATCAATTTTATTATTCACTGATACCTTTTTATTTTTAAATTATTTCCCATTGGACCTGTTTTATGAAAACTACAAAAGGTTTGAACACAAAAAGATGCCCAAATGCCAACAATCATTTAACATCTTAGAACACTAAGGCGTGGTTTGTTTATTTGTTTGTTAAATATAAATTTTATTTTTGAAGATTGAATATCATATTTATTTCATGTATAATCTTTTACTTAGATAATATTTTTCATTCCTGTTTATCCATTGAATCAATTTTAGATATCCTTTTTTTGAAATTTGGAAGTAAAGAAATTTTTTCTGCCTTTCATATTTTGATTTTTGTTGTGTCTGGTCATGATGTTTGACATGGTTATAATGTACACTGTTCATACTTTTAAAGCAGCCTGTTAAAATGAATGATTTATTTCATTTTCAGATTCCTTTCTCTTTGGTTCAGTTTCCCATTTGGGAGTTTTTAAAGGTATTAAAACTCTTGTTCTATTCATTAAATTGAACAAAGAATTTTTAATATGAATTTTAACGGTGGCATTTTGGTGAATAACAGTACATGTAGTTTAAAAATAACTATTGTTCTCCAATTTTTCAAGAGTACCTGGTCTCGTTGGCGCAACAAATATGTTGAATCTTGGCAAGCGTCTCTTTGTGGTGCTGTTGCAGGTATTGTGCTTTAATTCTATTTAATTTTAAGTTCCCCCTGTATAAAGTATATACAAGATGTACAAAACTTAAGCAATTCCCCCCCCCCCCCAACTTGTCTATATATTCTCTAGCACTAAGGCTTTATTTTCTTTAGTTGACTTTTGTCTCTCATCTCTGAAGATGGCTACTTGGTAGCTGAAATACGTATCCAGTATTTCAAACTCTTTGCGGATTAGAGGTTCCCTTCGTTTTTGGTTATACAAGATGTGGCATTTAAATACCTGGTCCAATGCAAATACTCACAAATGGGAAGTCAAAATGAAAAATCCGTTTAATATGGCTTCAAATAATCTCCACTGGACACAATGCACTTTTGAGCCTGTTTGTACAAGTTTGTAAAACAACTTTTAAAGTCCTGGAACGGAATCCTCTTGATTTTTGACGTGTTTTACTCAATGTCAGAAACGTCTTGAAATTGGGTACTTTTCATAGCGTTTTTCATTTGTGGGAAGAGGAAAAAATCTGGAAGGGTCAAATCCGGAGAATAGGGTGGGTGGTAGCGCTCTATGATGTTGTGTTTGGCCAGAAATTGCTTCACGTTTATGTCGGTACGTGGTCAGGCATTATCGTGAAGAAGAACCCAACTTATTGCAGCCCACTTCATCCGCAAGCTTACGAATTGTGATTCGGCGGTTCAGCATTTCTTGACTTTTTCAGTGGTTTCTGGTGTTCAGACGGAAATGGTCTTCCAAGGTGTGGGTCATCTGAAAGGTCTTCACGGTCATCATGAAAGTGATCAAACCACTTGAATGTACTCGTTCGGGATACAGCATCGTTCCCGTAGGCAGTTTTCAACTTTTGGTGTGTTTCTGCAGCCGATTTAACCAACTTTAGGCAGAATTTAATGCAAGCCATGTTTCTTGACGATACTTGTTCACATGCGTCACTATAATGCGTGTCTGAAGACGAATCCTTTACTCCACTAAAAAAAAAAAAAAAAAAAAAAATCCAGCTGCAGTACAACAGTGACTCATACAAATTGTCTTGACATGTTGAATTTATGTTACATTTTACGCAGCGAGCTCTGTCCAGGTATTTAATTGCCACCTTGTATAAGGAAACAGCTATAACATCTCTTTATAATATGTCGAAATAAAAAAAACATGAAATGAAGAATTTTTTAAATCCTTTGTACATTTTTTTTCATTTATATTCATGACAATTTCTTAATATCATCTATTCATCTACATACAAAGGCTGTTCAGTAAAGAATAATTATAATTTTTTTTACTCATGTAATTTCTTGTACTAAACTTTAATTTTGGGTTACATTGATAACTTAGGCCTAATATACCCATGGTATTAGTTTCATTGCTTTGACTTCAGCCATGCACCTGTGACAGCTGCACAAGCATAGACATGTTCATCTGTGCAAGCTTAAACAAACATCTTATTTGTTTAACCCTTTTGCTGCGTAAAGTGGATATATCCACACAAAATTTCATAACCTTTACTTGCAGAAATCTCATTCATCCCACAGGGTTTAAAAAATTTCTTCTCTTATTCTGCTAAAAGTGGATAATTCCATCTTCTCATTAATGAAAATGAAATTTAATTATGCAATGAAAGGGTTAAGAATAGGCGACCTTGAAAAATTATTCAATTGGAAAGGATGACATAACTTGTATAGATTGTTTATTGTCACTACAGATTGCATAAAGAATTTGTTTTATCGCTTGATGGGCAGTTACATAGGCATTTGAAATTCGAAAGTGAAAGCGATAACTGCCTTTCATCTTGTGCATCAAAATGGGCACATACTACATCGCCAATAATAGATGGATCATAAGAATTCATGGCTACAACCTCCTGGTCATTTTTTTTCGAAGAAGTGACACTTGCTGCGGTTTTCTGAACTCGGCCTAATATGGCTCAATGAAGAATTGGCTGGAAGAGTAACAAGTTTCTGCCCTAAGGTGGCCTAGAAATAGTCTAAATAGGAACCAGAAATGGAAAGAGAAAAATTTCAGTACTTACACCAAACAGCATAATAACAGATTTACACAGTATAATGCAGGATGTTGGAGCTCATAAAACTTCAGTGAGTGTCGCTTTTTCAGAGAAAAAAAAAACCGACATGAGGTGTAGCCACGAATTCCTATTAAGAGTCATATTCCCTACTCATCTATTCCTGGTATTGCATTGTAATGAATCAGATTGAGTCGTGAATTAGTTCGAGACTTAGTCAGTCTGTGGTTGATGAATATGAAATGTAATCTGGAATATTAATCTTGAATCGTGGATTAAGTGATTTTAGTTTTAATTCTCGTTTGGTGAATACGGCTATATGTTAGGTTAGTCGGCTTCCTCTCCCTTCTCCTTCCAACCTAATGGGTTCTTGATTGTTTTGAGATCTCTGGATTACCACCACTTGAACTGGAGTTGGAAAAAAAGACCTCTCATTATTTGTGATGGAAGATGATTTTGGATGAGCTGTATAATAATCTGTTCATTGCAAAAATTTATATTGGGAGATATTTTACTACGATAATCCAGAAACCATAAGGAAGAACCTTGTAGAATTTGTTGATATATCTTGAGAAACCAATATTTCAACATGGACAATTATAAGCGGCTTTATGCTGAGGAATAGTGAAAGAAAACGTTAAATTATTCTTGAAGGATGGGAAATTAACAGGTCTGTATGTTGTAATTAATAGTGTGCTTCCCTTGATCTGCAAAGTAAATGCCAACTTCACTGGTGAGATTCATTATAGAAATATTATTCCTGGTAACATCTTAATAAATGTGCTGTACTATTTCATCTGCCACTGCTTTCTCTGTACAGCATGAGGAGTTGGCTGGGTTAGTACTAAAGTTACATGTACTTAAAGGTCAAGTGACATGGATTTTGACTTATTGATTTTATGGTGTCATATTAAAGAAGACAACGAAAAGAAAATGTGTATAGTAATTAATAACCATTTCCTTAATTTATTATTTTATTTTATTAATTTTAGAGGACTTTTGCAAGGGAGTGCCATAACATTTTACTTCAGTAATCTCTGTAAATTTTCCGGGACTGACGTCATAAATACTTTGAGGCGATCGGTATAACGTAAATGTGTGTAAAATTGGAAGTCAATATCTCGTTTCCCTCATCACTTAAAGGCAAACAATCGAAATAATTTAAGTAAACTGAGGCCTCAAATATATTATCCATCAATTTAATCTAAATTTGAAGATATAATTTGAAAAAAAAAAAATAATCGATCGTATATTTATAATGCAACAGCAGCAAAGGGGCGTTCAGTTTTCAAATGCATCGGTTTATTTCTTAAGATTAATTTGTCGGAATTAACGCATTAAAAAAAAAAAGGCAGAAATACCTCATTTAAATTAAATTTGTGAAAGCAGCAAATTTTTTTATTTGGTATCTTTCCCAATCATTGGCAAAAATGTGCATATTTTTCCTCACTTAAAATTGCTTAAGATGCAGCAAGCAAGAAGACAAAAATATGGTGTTCAAACTATCCACTTAATAATTTAAATGCACAGCTTTAACTTCATTACGTATGAACAGAATAATAAACCATTTATCAAAAATAATAATAAAAGTTGAAGAAAAATAATTATGGGGGAGGGGGTCTGGAGGAGGCATGGGAAATCGTTTGAAATCGAATATCTTTACATAAAATCTCTAAAATTTTTCTTGTAAAAAAATGAAAACCTCTAATCCACAAGGAGGAAAAAGGAGATATAAAATTGACAAAAATTAATATCAAAACTGTAAATGTTTTATCGGAGCTTTGTCGGAGCCCATTTCTGCGATCGGCGGATTTCTTGCTAGCGGCCATCAACTCTTACGCACACATGAAGTCCATTATTGTTTACAGTGTATTTTGTTTTATTCACATACATCTAAAACTTCTGTATGATAAGTGATAAGAATTTTTATATACTTTATTTTTCTTTACTTGAAATTAGTTTGGGTAAGACAGTTTTAGCGGTGTACGATCAACCTAAGTGAAGGCCTTTTTAAGCGCGCTTCATTTAATCAACTGAATATCATAATTAAAAATATAGAATCTATTGACTGCAAATTTCATTTTTATGCAAACTTCTGCAAATATTGTGATTAGTATTTTCAAATTTATGAAACAGTTTGGTAAAATTCTATTCCTTTAACTTCGAAGCTGTCCTTAGATATACTGCATTTTCGAATTGCAGCACATAAAAACCGTCTATCCGTTGTCAAATGGTATGGTTCTATCTGTTTGGAATTATTTTTTAGAGACACTCATTCCCGATATCATTACAATCAATTCAAATCGAATGAAGAAAAATGATACATAAATTATTCAGCTCCGACTTCACTATCTAGATTATCCTTCATCTATTTCGCTCTCGTTGAGCAGAATTTTGAAAAAAGACCAAAAAAATTCTTTCGTATGCCGTTTTTGATCAAATAATAAAAATTAAGGTTAAATTGAACTATCTAACCAAAATCGCAAGCTGTTCGTTTTGAGTTTTTTTACCACTCTCGGCGCTTCGCGCCTCACATTATGTTTTTTTTTGCCACTCTCGGCCCTGCGGGCCTCACTGATCACTGTTTTCCATTACTCGAACGCCTTCGGCGTTCTGTCTACAACGTCCCTCTCTGGGGGTTACCTAAATATACATACCCCAACCTATTTGGTCCCAGGGGGCAGTTGGTTTCCCAGCCAATTACAGTTGCTTAGACAGTAGAAAAACTCAAAACGAACAGCTTGCGATTTTGGTCAGATAGTTCAATTAACCCAAAATTAATACTCTAAAAGGGTTTAAGTTGTAATTTTAATTGTTATTTTTATCAGATTACACACTTATATCCTCATCCATTCCTTCTTATACTATGCATGGTAGGCATTGTGCTAAGTATTCATGACGTTGAGGCTACATGCAGCGCCAACTATCGGCTGCCATAGCTGATATTCGGCAATCTTCGGAAATTGACATTGAAAATCCAATTTTCACATATTTAACCGTTAATTTTAGAGAAACGAATTATTGCATAAAATATATTAAGACAAACTGCATCTAATGACACCACAAGTGAAAATTCCGTGTCACTTGACCTTTAATAACTGTTATTAATCTAACATAATCGTTTGCATCTAAGAGTAAAATAAAAAGTATCAGTGACAAAAATTTTACACTTGAGTGCTAAGGGTTGATGTTATTGGTTACGTGTTGAATACGCATCATTTTAGTTTAGTTTTCTTAATTTTAATTTTCATGATTTATACTAAGTGTGTATTATGAAAACATCATCAAAGTTCTTACTTATTTTATAAATACTCTGTCATTGTAACTATAGATGAATAACTTATTTATCTAATTTTGCAGGTGCAATTGCAGCTTTTGTGACTACACCCTTGGATGTAGCCAAAACAAGAATTATGTTAGCAGAGGTAAGGTGCTGAGACTATGCTTGAAAATTGAATGAATGAATGAATGAATGAATGATAATATTATCATGCATACAAGTAACCTCCCTTTAATATGGAAATGCACACCAAAAAAAGCATGTTGAATAAATTTTCACATTATGCAGGGAATGGTTGTTTTTAATTTTTATTTATAAAGATGATATTGGTTCTTTTACAGTCCGGCCCAAAAGTTTATAGACATCAATTTTTGCTGATTACGTCAATATGACATGGAAAGTTTTTGGGTTTTGAATGAAAGCATGTGCAAGTTGATAATACGCAAACATGACAAAAATTTTACTTTTCACAAAAGCATTGAAAATATTTATGATAGACCATTGAAAATGCTGTGTCCCAAAATTTATAGAACAACATAATTTTATGCAATATGTAAATATTTAGTCATGATGCAAGGTTTGGGGTGTATAAATATGCTGTGAAATGGCTCAAGAGCGACATTACTCATCAACGAAATGCCTAGAGCTTCCCAGCTAGCAGCTGATGAAGTTGCCAGAATATTCAGCTTAAAATAGCAGGGTGAATCTGTTCATGTCATTTCCAATGCGTTAAACTGTTCTAAAAGTATTATTTACCGAGTTCTAGCTCGTAGAGAGCCACACAAACCAAAACATCGTTCAGGAAGACCACGTGTGACAAGCTCTCGTGATGATAGACGGATACTGAGAATAGCTTCCTCCCAGAAAATGCCCATACATAACATCATTGTTAGTTCACATTTATATACATCAAAGAACACAGTTCACAGACGTATTAAAGAAGCTGATTACCTTATTCACAAGAAAATGAGATGTAACCGCCACTCACAAAGCTTCACCAAAAGAAGAGGTCGCAGTGGGCTCGTTAGCACATGTCTTGTGGTGATAAATGGCTGAGTGTGCTGTTCAGTGATGAAAAGAAATGGAATCTGAATGGTTCTGATGGATATGCAAGCTACTGGCATGATTTAAGGAAAGAGCCCTGAACATTTTTAGTAGACAACAAGGTGGTGGATCGGTGATGATGTGGATGGCCTTTTCATATAATTGTCAAGCGTTCTTAGCATATTTAGGTGGACAACAAAACTCAGAAAAGTACATAGAGACACTACAAAGTCATTTGATTCCGTTCGGTGAAATTTTGGGAGGAAAGAATTGGATTTTTCAGTACGATAACGCATCCATCCATATATCCAATGCTACAAATGACTATCTTAAACAGAAAAAATGTATCTGTTCTTGACTGGCCACCGATGAGTCCTCACCTGAACCCCATTGAGAATGTCTGGGGCATTTTATCTCGGGAAGTTTATGCCAATGGACATCAATATTCATCAATCAATGAACTCAAGACATCAATCGAGTATGCTTGGTACAATTTAGATCCTAAAACTTTACAAACTTTGATTCTTTCTATGGAAAATCGCGTTTATGATGTCATACGAAACAACAGAAAGTCGATATGCTTTTGAGAACCAAGTGTTTTCTTGTAAATTTGAGATTCCCATGCATTCTACATATTTTTGGGACAGTGCTCTTTTCATTTATTATCTATAACAATACGCTAATGTAAGTTCATTGTCATTTCTGTTTTGGTTAAACACAAGTTGTATGTGTTTAATAATAAACCTATTTGAACTCGGTCGTATTTCTTTTTGTTCCTTTGATACATGCATTGTATTGATGTCTATAAACTTTTGGGATGGACTGTATTACACAAAATACATGAAAGAAAATGTTAATGAATTTTTTATTGAATAATCAATCATTTGAAAGTTTTAGTTACCACGTACAGTGGGTGATCGGTTAACGAACAATCTGAATTGTGAACAAATTGGATAATGAACACTTTCGTGAAAGATTTTCATGTTCAGATAACTAACACTTCACAGAACAAACATTAGAAGAAGTGAAGCAGACTCTAGTTTTCTTCACTCTATAAACGGTTTCTGGAATGCGACTTTGACAGTTGTATACATAACCATATGCATTAGATGAATAAAGTCTTAGGACTCGTAAATTCCCCAGTGTTATGTTTTGTGTCCATCGTACACACAGATGTGATACTATTGGGCGCTCGCTGAATCGCAGTCAGTTGTAGAACGAAGCAATCCACATTGGACAGATTTTTTATGCCCCACAAACAATAAAACCTGTTAAGTTTATTCACCAATCAAAAGTAAATTTGCATTTCATCATAAATACATGCTTTTATTTTTTTTATAATGAAAGAAACTAAAGTTTTTTTATTTTTTTTGCCTTGCTTTTGTTTTGTTGATGTAATTGGGTTTGTAACATTCACCAAACTATCTCTTACTCCTCCAATGGCATTCATCCTCTCTGATGAAATATACCTGCTTAGAATAAATATTTGGATACCAGCTAACTATAGTCAGTACCTTCCAAATAGCAGGCCTCTCAAAAGCTGTTGACTCTGACCATTTGTGAAATAAAGAGAAAAAATCACTTTGGAAATGTTAGTGATGAGAATTATCTAAAAATATTAAAGTTTTTTATTTATTTATTTATTTTTTTAATTTCATTCCAGAAGGGGAGCCGAATAGCACAGGGTAACATTTTTCCAGTTCTTCAAGCAGTTTGGGTAGAGAAAGGTTTGAAAGGGTAAGGGAACTTTTACATTAACAGATGTTGTTGATACACTATGTGGCCAAAGGTTGTAGAATTGGAGACTCCTGAGGCCATATTATTAAGGTGTCAGTCCACCTTTTGCATCAGTCACAGCCTGCATATGTTTGGAAAGACTTTTCACCAGGTTTTGATAGACAGTCGCATTCATGAGCGCTGTAGTGAGTTTGGCTATTGAAGATGGACAGTTTGGCTGGGCATGCAATCTGTATTCTTATTCGCCCCAGATTTGTTTAATTGGGGCTCTGTGAAGACCAGGCCAGATTTTGAAAGCACATATCGTCAAATCATGACTGAACAGTTTTGTCCTGTTGGAACAGAAACAGACCTCCTCTGAATTGTTGCCAGAGTGTTGGGAGTGTAGTGTTGTTGAGAATGTCAAGATACCTTGCAGAATTCATTTTTCCAGCCACAAGAACTAAAAGTCCCAGGTCGAACCAC
>JAHWFO010041365.1:2274665-2284923 GCA_023313115.1 Rhysida immarginata | reverse complement strand
AAAATTTCTGGGTACGGCTCTGCAATGAGAATAATTGAATAAGAAGAATGGGATGCTTATTGTTTGACAGCTTAAATATTCATATTAATTTCCACAAATTTTAATCCAACCAGCTTTTACATGAGGAAATGTGAAATATACGTATAAAATTCCTATTAGTTATTAAGCTTTTCTCCCCAAATGTTGAGCGGAGTAGTCATTGCACAGGTGCAGCAATATGCAGTGGTGCTCCATCTTGCATAAAGGTGACTGTATGCAGTGCTTGTCGTGCTTCCAATTCTGGAAAGATGCTGGTCCATAAAGTGCTGCATAGCACTCACCAGTGACTAACTGTTTTTAGAACTGTCCTTCCCTGTGACATCCTTCCTCTAAGAAAAACTGACTGATCATGAAATCAGTGGTGAAGCTAGAAAAGATTTAACTTTTGTTCAACAAATGCATGTGAATTTTCCATACTCCACACATGGCAATTGTGTGTGCTAACACTGCCAGAAAGTGTGAAATGTGCTTCATCGATCCAAAGCACAATGAAAAGCCAGTCGTGCTGCTGCTCCATTTTATTGAATACCCAATTAGCAAAATCTTGGTGAGTGATGAGGTTGTCAAGTGTCAGTTCTTGATGAAGTTGCAACTTGTCTGGAAATAGCTTAAGGATAATTCACAGTGATCGTCATACACTGCTGTACGAAATGCCAATCTGTCAGGACACTTCTCGCGCACTGCATAACCCTGTGTGCAGAAATCTCCGACAGTGCTTGCACTGTCTGTTCAAATCTCTGGGCGACAGCAGTGATTGGTGAGGGCCGGCCACTTCTTGGGCGTGTAGCCAAAGAACCTTGGCTTCAAATCGTCTTTATCATTTTTATCGCTGCAGCACACATCATAGGTCCTTTACCATCTCGCATTCCATACGTGCATTGATATGCTGCAATGCTGCACTGGCGCTTTCCTTATTCTGATAATAAAAGTTTATCTAAGAGGGCCCTCTTGATTAATGACAGCATTTCTGTGCCTACAATTTTGTTACGGTGAGATGAAACAATTATCACTATTTGCTTCCAAAATAGCATTTGCAGCAAGTGCTGCTCTTTTTTTATACCATCTGAAAACGTGCATAAACTGATGTCTGTAACCTGACAACCTGTTGGTCAAAAACCGAACGATTCTAGCATTAATTTTTTTTTTTTTTTCCTAGAAGAAATCAGACTTCCCTTTCAAATGTTTCTGTGCAAATTATTGAGTTTTAAAGTTTTTCCCTGATGTTTGGATCACCCTGTAGAAAATGTGATTAATTAATTTGCACAAGGGTGTGTTTTCTGCAATGGAAAACAAAGTAACCTGGCTAAAGACACTACTTGGCTGTTGTGGTATTGAAATTAACCTCGAGAGTTCTTCTTAGCACGTGGGAATATTATTGCATTGTATGGGTTCTGCCTAAGATTCCAGCAATTTGTTTGATGTATAAATGCCATTTTAATATCCTTTCTTTCTTTGTTGTTTCTTATTAGATCATTTATTTTGTAACATACGTTTATTTCAGGTTATATGCAGGAGTCATTCCACGGATGTTGTGGATTTCTCTTGGTGGTGCAATATTTTTGGGAACATATGAAAAAGCTAAAGTCATGCTTATGAAAGAAACCACAAAGGAGAAATTGAAGTTTCAAAATAAGTGACAAGCCAGAGTTACATCTACTTTGAAACCTACTTTCACGATTTTCTAGCTGACCGAAGATTTAAGGACCGCACTTTTTATAAAGTTTAAAATTATTTGTGAAAAACAAATGTATATAAACATCAAAATAAAGTATTGAATGCAACTAATTTTTTCCCATTCATTTTTAAACTTACATGCAGTTATTACAGTATTTAACTGTAATTATAAACAGCAACTGAAATAGAACTGTTGAAAGTAGAGTCTTAATTAGGTTGAGCTCTATAATAGTTTATTATTTAAACAGATAGTAGTTGTGGTCAAAAATGTTAACCCAGAGTTGCACCCAATGGAAATAAGTCTATTTTTCCACAGAGGCAGTTTTTAATTTTCAATTTTTTTTTTTTTATATGAACAGTTTCTCCCCTTTTTCACACACACACACACACACACACACACAAAAAAAAAAAAATGTATCTCCTAACTTAACACCAAAGAAGACATCAAGTGAATTCAAATAAAATAAGGGGGCAAGTTGAATTGATGTCATGCAGATTTTTTTTATCAGTTCGATGAAGCCCCAATATTAACATAAAATTGCAGGCAAAACTAATCAACTGCGATGTGTATTCAAAAACCAAGTTGGAAAAAAACAAATGCGATGTGTATTCAAAAACATCCACAATCTACACCATAATGAATTTCATCTTGGAAAAAAAACCAGTTCTCTGCTGAATTTAAAGACACTTGCACAAAGACACTCAGATCTGCTTTCAGGCTTAAGATGCCCACTTTTAGTGTAGCAGTCCGGATAACCAAGTTTTTAGCAACGAATAACTCTGAATTTGCATAAGAAATTATACTGAAAGTATATGCTGCTAGCGCATTAACAAAATGTTAATTCTATCTTCATTTTCCTTAAGTATTAATGGATCCTGAATTAGTATAGGTGTACTAAAATACACATACAGTAGAACTCTGTTATAAGGACATCAAAGGGACTGAAAAAAACTTGTTATAAACGAGTGTTGTTGTAAGAGAAGTTTGTGTTGTCGGTTAAGTGAGATGGTAAATAACACAGAAATTAACTTAATTTGGCATATATTTATAAAGGCAATATACAATTAGATGCAAGTACAGTACTGTAACAGTTACCCCAATGTAATGATCAAGTGCCGTGCAGTTTATTTCGTCTTCTGAGATAAACATTTGACTTCCTATAACTAAACTTTCACTTTCGAACATGCAAATGAAGCATCCTGGGACCAACGCAAAAAGTCACCCGATCATCATAGTCCAGCCAGCAATCCAGCCTTCATTATTTCCAACAAACGAAAAAATACTGATTGTTAAAATTCAAGATGGGAATAATGAAGATTACATCGTTACTCGGGTTACTATGGTAAAGTGACTTTTCTGTGCTGGGGCCAGTTATTCGTTGGCCCCATGCAGTCATAATGCCGTACTAAACTTTTTTGAGTGCTCAAACTATACTTCTGTAGATGACCCAACTGGTCTTTAAAATTACATTATATCCAAGATAGACACATATTTGTTTGTCATATTAATCAAGGTTGAAAAACATGTTACTTATACAAAATATGGCGAGACCGCAGGATGTTTGAAGCTATAGCCAAGGTGTCGTTGCAAGAGAGAGAGTTATAACCAAGTTCTACTGTATACCTAATTCGGTTTCCAAACAGTCTAATGGAATATACCAATTTCAAAAACTGGTTTCACTGGATGTTTGATTACTACAGAAATCCAATAACTTAAAATTTTAAAAGAAATATAAGATAGCCAAAACCGTGGATACTAGAATAACAACAAGGAATGAAAAGAAACCACTATTCCACATAAATAAATTTTATAAAATAAAAAGTCAAACGTACATTTCGGAGCTCTGAGTCTCCATCAGTGAGAAACAAGTCAATACTTGAGAAACACTGATGAAAAAGACATAGATCCAAAATGTACATATGAGTTTTTATGAAATTCATTTATGTAGAATAGTGGTTTCTTTTCTTCCTTTGTTAAAATTTTACTTTAAGATTTAACAGTTTTGGTTTTTATAGCAGGCTTCCTCACAATGTCATACTCCCTTTTCCTGTATAGTTTATATCACTAATCTTTGTAAGAAATTCCTCCAGTAGATCATTTCCTAGTTTAAGTATGCAGTTTTGAATTTGTCTATGCATGAACTGGTTCTTTTTGTGATCAGTCACATGATTAAGGAGTTCGACTTCATGCGACTACCTCGTACCTGATTGACCTTTAATATCAGGTCATGCCAAGTGGCCAATGAACAAAGATTTTGCTCGATTTGACAGTTCCTCTCCAGACATGCAAGGTGGATTTAAATTTATGCATTCTTCGTTGGAAAGTGCACGACTTTTTTTTCAAAATAAAATCTGCCATTGTAGAAGCTGCAGCAAGTGTTGATTGAAGACTGCAGTTTTCCGAATTTTCACCACATTTAGAATAAAACACGATAAACTACTACACACAACATTAAACAATATAAATTAAGTATTTAAATAAAAAATAAAAAGTACCTTAATTACATAAACAAAAAAAAAAATGGGATAAACTTAAAATTTTCTGAGACCAATCCATCGGGTAATTTTTTCTTTTTTAATTGGTTGCCATACTGGAAGCACCCTTTCAGGGACAGTTCCTGAACGCATGCATACACGCCATGAACATATGTAGCGCATCCAGGCTTGGGTTGGTACAACACATTCATCACTACACACACCCGTAATTGGGAAATGGTATAATCTTTAGAATTTCTTATATAAGAGTAGGAGATGTAGTAATATACAATTGATTAAAAATATATACTTCTTTTAATGGAAAATAGAATAACAAACACGAATAAAAGAACATGAAAGAGCACTTGAAAACAAAGACAAAAATAATAATCTAGTTAATCACTGTATTAGCCAAAATCATAATCCAGATTGGAACAAAGTCAAAACCATTGGCAAAGAAACAAATTACAAAAAAGACTAATAAAAGAAACCATTAACATTATTTCGAATGAAAACAATTTGGCCAAACCATGGATAGAAATTAATAATAAATGGAAATTACTATTAAAAAAATAAAAAAAAATTACAATACATAACCCAGACAATAAAATTTCCCTGCTCTCAACAATCCAAAACCAACAATACCTCTTCACTTTTAATTAACACTCATAGTTTTCAATTTTAATTATGTTTTTTAACATGAAATTTTATTTCAAAAATTTATTGATAAACTGAAGAGATAAATGATCTCAAAAACGTTTTTTTTTTTTTTTTTATTATTCGATTTTGAAATTTCATCAACTTTTAATAATTTTTTTTTCAACTGTGCTTATCATCAGACCCTCATCACCAGATTTTCTCCTACTTTTATGCAAGTAGTCTGTTCTTGTGTATCTTCCTGTGTTTCTGTGACTGTTACTCTACAAGACCTTCTCTTCACCTGTGTTTTTTTTTTTTGTCCACTCAGTCCACCTCATTTGTATTTCTCCACATTGGGTGACTTTTATTTAGATTTTATTATTTCATTTTGTTCTTCTATTTTCCATTAAAAGGAGTATATATTTTTAATCAATTGTATTTTAGAATTTCTTATAAGGCACTGGCCTAAAATTTTCTGCAGTTTTCCTAAATAAACCAACTACCAAACATCACTAATAAGGTGTGCCCAAATGAAAAGGAGACTACGGTTACATCTAACGAATATTTTAATTATAGAATTTTTTTACATACAGTTAATGTGTAACATGCATGCACTGATCTCAAGAGCGTACGAAGAGAATGATGGCTTCAGTGTTAAAACTCCTGGGTTACATATGGATCCTTTTTCCACGATGTTCTGCACTTTCTTGTCGCAGGTGAACTAATGACCTGTGATTTTTTTAAGGGGCCAAAAATATGGGAGTCACATGGGGAGATGTTGGGGCTGTACGGATGATGTTTGAGGACTTCCCATCAAAATGTTTCCAGCAGGTGGAGGGTCTTCTTGACCACAAGTGGCTTACCGTTGTCCTGGAGCAGCACTATCCTTTCCGAGAGCTACAGAATAGTTTCCAACATTATTTTGCATTTAGTGAAAATGTGTAACTTGATTAATATTTAATTTTCTCTATTCACAGTCCCCCCCCCCTCCCCCAAAATAAGCAAAAATCTTCAACACTTGTTAGCAATACATATAGCAAGGAATTTTTTTTTATTCTTTATTAACATTTAAACGCTTTGCTGTATCCAATTGCCAAGAATAGTTGCACAGTTGTCAAAAACAAACATGCAATGCACAAATGCAAACACACAATATTTCTGAAACTAATTCCAGAACTACAATGAAGACCTTCTTGCCTAAAAATTCAGCAAAGAAATGTTTGGACAGGATACATTTATCTTGAAAAGCTTTAAAAGAAAAACCAGTTTTAATAACAAAAGTTAACAGCTAAATAATTTTCAGTGTTTATTGATCATTTTTTTTAATTACACAAAGAAAACTGCGAAGATGAAAAATCAGAAGAGGGGGAAAAAATGATCACACTGAAAATGACTAAAACAATGAAAGGATGTCACAGTGAAAGGGTTGGTTATTGGGGGAAAGAATAATTTAATATATTCAAAGACGCAAGCAGAATGTACAAAGCAATGAAGGAGTCACAGTGAAACACAAGACCTCTTCCTTCCATAAAAAAGAAGACTGGTGGTTTTAGCCGTATTTACTTGACAGTACGTTAAAAATGCAAAATTTTAGATTGAAGAACTATATATGGGAGGAAAAGAGGTGAGAAAATGAAGCGGACACTAAACCTGCAAATGGGAAAGGGGAGAAGGGCAAAAGAAAAAAATTAGTTCAGTTGAAATATTTAATAATAAAAAAAATTCTCTGTATATTAATACAGACAAAGACATAACATATCCTCCTCATTAAATTCTTTGTTTATTTCTTCATTTTTTTAAAATTTTATTACATCTGTTTATTCTTCTTTCAAATTTGTTATATTATTGTCCTTCATCAATGGTTTCCCCAACATGGGAAAACTGGAAATTTAACCAATTGAAATGAAAATAAATGGAATAGGACAAAGAAATCTTAAAGAGTGGATTTCGATGAATCACAAGCCTTCTAATTTTCATTTATCATGGATGATCAGTTTCGTTTCACTTTCCCCAATGCATAGTATGAAAAAAAAATTCACCAAATGTCTCTCCAACTGTCATTCTTATTATCCGTGCACTCAAGAGCAACAAAAGGGTGTTTTGGTGGAGGTGGTGGTTTATGTTATGTATATGTAAACTTCTTAAAAATCTTTGTGGAGGTAGCAATTGAAGGGAGCCAATTTGCCTAGGACTTTGAAGTGCAGGGCTCCTGACTCTGCTCCATGTTGGACTGAGCGAATCGTTCTATATCATCCAGGCTCCAGTTTTGAATGGTCTGGCCAAAGTCCTAAAAAGAAAGAAAAATTACATTATTCTATCATTTTCATTTAGTCCGTAAAGCTTAATGGAAAGTTTGCATCATATCTAGAACAAATAGGATGCAATGAAATGGTGTCAATCACATTCCATTGAATAAATAAGTATTTCCAATGTTAGTTTGCTTCCTTCTATGTACATTCCCCTCCAAAAGTTAAGCACAATATACAGAATCGGATATTACTTGCAAAGTTTTCAATACCCTTACACAAAAATACACACCAATATCCTGTGTTACAGGGGGTGGACTGAATAATAGGAACACCTTTCGATTTAGACGTTTTGTCGAAAATCTAGAAAAATACTTGAGGAATTATCCTGAAACTTCAGGGGTGTAAAGAGCATGTTACACCTCATATTTCAGTGAAGGTTTTGTCCCAAAGGCAAAAATAGGGGACCAACAACAAATTGAACAAAAAATAATGTTTTGGATTACCCTGTAAAAAATAATGTTTGAAATGCATTGTATCTGTAGCATATGATTAAGAGGCTTCTTTTACTTATCTGTGTTCATTTGTATGAAAATAGCACATATAGTCGTATAAAGGTTTCTTTAAAAAATAAAAATTTTTTGTAAGTTCTTTGTTTATACCATGCAGGGTTTTCAACCCAATGCAATCCATTTTCAGGAAACATGACAAACTACAACCCCCTGACAAAAGTATTAGACCACTGCTAATATTAATTGAAGGTTCGGAAGAAAACATTTTATTTACACAACGCATTGGAAATAGAAAATAAAACAAAAACATTGCAAGAATGTACATTTGTTCTAGTACATGTACCGCAACTTGCAGCTTACAAAACAAATATGAATCTGTATAATAAATTGATGAAAAACAACACTTATGGACAAATGTATTAAACCACCTCATTTTGAGGACAAAACTATTAGACCAGGTGAAAAAACAAGCACTTTAATACTTGGTAGGACCACCTTTTGCTTTAATTACTGCATTTATTCTATTAGGCATTTGATGTACCAATTTTGAGCACATTTCTGCAGGAATTTCCTTTCAGCATTTCATAATTGCACACTTCAACTGTTCAATTGTGATTGCTCATTCTTTTGCAACATTTTTCTTAAGTAAACCCCACAGATTCTCAATGGGATTGAGATCCGAACTGTTGGGAGGTCAGTTCAAGCTTGTAATGCCAATCTTCAATTTCCAAGCTTTCACTGACATGGATCGGTAACAAGAAGCGTTGTCATCCTGAAATATGCATGCATTATCACCAAACTTTTCCTCCATTGTTGATAGCAAATGATATTCCAAAACTTCTTGGTAAGCTTTTGCATTAACAGTTCCTTTCACCACACACTTATTTCCTGGGCTACTTGCTGTCATACATCTCCAGATCATGATTCCAGCAGGAAACTTAACACTTCTCTTGAGGCAAACTGGGTAAAACTTTTCATTAGGTAGTCTCCAAACTTTATCGCCAATATTGTCACCATAGCCAATACAACATCTACTTTCAACCGAAAAAAATCACTGATTCCCAATCCTGAACAGTCCAAGTTTAATGTTGCTTAACCCAATGAAGTCAAATTTTGGCTTACCACAGTGTGATGAGAGGTTTGGTCTTGGCTTTCAGTGATACATATCCCACCTCATTTAGACGACAGATTGTTGTTTTGCTTGAAACGTGCACTGCATGGGTTTGCCATTCATTTGCAATCTCTGATGATGAAGCATTGCGCATTGGTTTGCAGATATTTCTCAGTTTTCTATCTTCAGCCATGGTGGTTGCACGTGGACGTCCACAACGTTTGATGTTTTTAATATCCCCTGTTGCTTTATACTTATTCAAAGTGTATAGTACAGCAGTTTTACTGACACCAATGTGTCTCTATGAATAGTTTTCCTTTCCCAGTTCAACAATTCTTTTTTTTATGTTCCTCGACAGTTCTTTGCCACGACCCATGTTTCGTGCGAAAATTATTACGAATAAGTGATTAACAGAAATTTTTTCTTAGAAAAAGCAAAGCTACTTTACATCTGATTGACATATCGGGTCTGACTCATTGTAAGAGGGAAAATAATTCTAAATTTTGAGTATGGTCTAATAGTTTTGTCCTCAAAATGAGGTGGTTTAATACTTTTGTCCATGAGTATTGTTTTTCATCAATTTTTTATACAAATTCAAATTTGTTTTGTAAGCTGCAAGTTGCATTACATGTACTAGAACAAATGTACATTCTTGCAATATTTTTGTTTTATTTTCCATTTCCAATGCGTTGTGCAAATAAAATGTTTTCTTCCGAACCCTCCATTAATATTAACAGTGGTCTAATACTTTTGTCAGGGGGTTGTACAGTAGAAACAACACCCTGCAATCAGAATATTAAAATATTAAATACTTGATGAAATATGAGCATTTTTACTAAATGTTTAACTGCGCATGCGCAAGCATTATCAACATGTTTTTTGCATAATTTATTAGCCAAATGTATAGAGCTACTCTTATAAAAAGCCCAAGCAAATATCGTGAAAGTTCAGAAAGATATCGTTGATAGAATGAGTTGAATTTCAGTTGATCTCAAAAATAAACAAAACGATAAGAAGCTTTCTCTAAATTTTTATTTTTGGACTGGACACTGGTATCAACTTCTCCTTAAGTTGATATGAAGGCATATTTTCCTCATATTGAGTTCATATCAGCTTGAGAAGAAGTTGATACCGGTGTCAGGTCCAAATATAAAAATTTGGAGAAAGCCTCTTATCGTTTTGTTTAATTTTGAAAGCAACTGAAATTCAACTTATTCTATCAGCAATATGTTTCTGAATTTTCACGATATTTGCTTGGGCTTTTTATGAAAGTAGCCTTATACATTTGGCTAATAAATTACACAAACAACATGTTGGTAACGCTTGCACATGTGCAGATAAACATTATTTAGCAAAAATGCTCATATTTTATCAAAGAAGAATATTTTATATCGGTGGAAGGATGGATCATAATACTGTTCCTATTAACTAAACAGGTGGTGGCCTTACAGTATAACAGAGGGACATCAGGAGTTCCAAAGCCTTGACAAAGCCGGGAATAAATGGCGAAACTAGTTGGAACTCCTGATGTCCCTCTGTTATACTGTAAGGCCACCACCTGT
>JAHWFO010041365.1:2252600-2269665 GCA_023313115.1 Rhysida immarginata | reverse complement strand
CGCGAGAGATTGTTGTAGTTAAAGTGTGTTATTTTTTTCAATTACTATTACAATTATCCACATAATTCTTACTCTTTGGTGTTAAAACAGCAATACATTGTTTATCTACCAATCTTTTTGTCAATATCCCAGGAGATCAAAAAGGGGTCAACCTTAACAAATAAAATAATTGGAGGAAAAAAAAAAAGGTCAATAAATGAATTGCAAAAGTGCTTACGTTTCTAAAAGTGTCCAGCACTTTTTGGGCATCAGACTGCGTGAAGTGCTTTAGCAGAAATGATTCCATCTCCTTCCATAGCAATGGATTGTCTTTGGGAGATACGGGTTCGTCCCCAGTTTCGGACTTTCTTACAACCAAGTGGAGCTTCGTTCCATCAACGATGTTGTAGTCGCACAAGCACTGTCCATCTAAACAAAACAAGATTAACACATTTTTTCAGAAGGTAAGCCCAGCAGATTTATGATTGCTGAAATGTCCTTGTGCAATAAATGCCCCTTACTATCAGCTATAAATTCCTTTCCCACAAAATATTGCAAAGACAGTCTACTTAAAAAATAATAACCTTGTTCTCTTTTTAAAAATATTTACTGTATTTGCATTTTACCCCTCCCCACCCCCGCCAATTCAGATGCTTTTATATAAGGTCAAAATTTTTTGCATTATACACAAATACGGTATTCATATACATGACAAGTATTTTTATATTATATGTATTTTGAAATTATACGAGGCGCGTCCAGAAAGTAAGTACAGTTTTGGAAAAAAACACCAAAGCATTTTTTTGAAAACAAAATTTATTTTTACATGAAAGAGCATTTCTTGAACTATTTTTCTATATAGTTGCCACCGTTGTTCAGACATCTGTCGTAGCGAGAAACCAACTTTTCTATGCCCTCTTCATAGAAAGATGCGCCAGCGATTTCTGACAATCTCATGCAAAATTGTTTTTGAAATTTGTGGAAACTCATTACAAAGCCTTCTTATTGTGAATCATCTGTTCTCAAGAATTTTCTCATTCACTTTTTCAACCAAATCATCATTGACAACAGAAGGCCGCCCACTCCGTGCTTTGTCATGAACATTAAACTTCATCCATCATTGAACTGCCTAACCACTTTCTCACCATTGCACCAGTCATTACATTTTCCCCATAAATCTCTACAAGTTGACAATGAATTTCAGCTGGCTTAACATTCTTTGCGTTCAAAAACCGTATTACAGAACGCACTTCACAGTCCATGGGCTCAGAAATTGTCTTAAACATTTTCAACGATCACTAACAAATGTAAACAACACAATCCAGCTGTTATGGCGTCAGTGCAAAGATAATGAACCAAAGAGACGAGTGTGCATGCTCGGAACTGCGACACTAGCACTACGGTGGAGTAGAACGAAATGATACTTACTTTACGGACAACCCTTGTACTATTATGAATTGTTACTACCGTAGTATCCACTTAATAAGATCATGGTCAAGACCATTTTCTACATATGCGCTTTCTTATTGGTCCCTTAAAATTAAGACCTCTTACATACAATTTATCCAGTTTAATAAGATCACTTTCCCGCATATTATGCTCCTTTGTGCCACTGTGCATACGCGCTTGAACTAGTTTACGCCATGGCGATTATCAGTATTCAATCCTGTGAGTCTCCATGTTCCCATATTTAATGGGCCATCTTCAGTTCTTTGTTTTAATTCATTAGATCTATTATTAAGTGTAAAGCGCTCTTATTAGATGCTTATTTCAAGTAGAATATTATATATTTACATTTACTTTAGGTAAGTGTTTAAAGTGTAATTACAATAAATAATGAATGTAAACTGGAGCTGAATCTCCATATATCAGGTAATGATATTTGAAGATATGGAAGGAAAAATTCTGCAACCTGGATTCGAACCAGGAACCTGGTTTGAATCCAGGTCGTGTAATTACTATTTTTCATTATATATAATAATGATTCTATAGTATAGAAAATAAGAGTAATATGGTTTTGCATATTTTAGATCTTCCCGCCTAAGACATTATTTCGTACAGTCCTTACAGAATCTTATTAAGTCAGTTCTACTGTATTTTATATAAAACAACATTGCTGCTATTGATATGAAGTCACATTAAATTTTTTTTTTTATTAAGCATAAAAAATGTTAATCCTTTTAAATAGTGTGAAATTGACATCTAACAATGACAACTAAATGGTTAACTATGTGTTTTGTACAAACATTTCTTCCTGAAAAATAAAGGGAAATGTAAGCCACCATAAACAAAAGACCCCCCCCCCCCACTTAGTGTTTCTCTGCAGTTTTATCACTCCCTTTTTAGTTACCTAGGACATTCATTGCTGTTACTGAAAACTATAGTCGCGTTCTCACAACCTCTTAACTTTTCTCGCTTTTCTCACTTTTCTTGCTTAAGTCACTTTCAGTGATGTCATTTTCAGGAAAGCGAAGTCACTTTTCTGAAAGCGAGTCAGTACCCACTTTCCCCTCTGCTTTTCTTACTTTTCTGGCTTTACAGCTACTAACTTCCAGTTTAGTGGTAGCCATATTGAACCACTGCTTCGCTCATTTCGATGATTGCCCACCGATAAAACTTGTAATTTAAAAGCGCAAGTAACGTATTTAACGTTGTAAATTTTTTTGGTTATAAATTAAGGAATAATAAAACCATGGAGAACAATAAAAAACATTTTTCACAATCAATAAGTCAATTACTATTTTTCAAACAAATACAGTATGTTCATCATGCTATTTATGGCTGACGCAGTTTTACATGCAAAAGTAACAAAAGCAGTGAAAGTGATCTTTTCACTTCCAGTTTCATTCACAATGAAAACCTATTTTTTCTTGGCTTTTCAAAAGCAAAGACAAAGTCACTTTCCCTTAAGTGAAAGGTATTGAATGAGACTAATGACATTTCATAAGAAACTTTAGTCATTTCAGTTAAAAATGCTCTCAATCCCATAGTTGGTATTCTTTAGGAAGGTAACAAATGATCGTCAATTGAGAGAGGAAAGAAAATGCACTAGTGACCTGAACTACAATTTTTTAAAAACAAAACTGAACCTTGTTCTCAACGATGGTGGGTTTGTTCCTAACTCAAGGTTCTAATACTTCCTAGAGCAATGACAACAAAGTTGTCATTAAATAACAAGTCATTAATTCTATACAAAAACTTAAAAACTACAACCTAACTTCAGGTAATGTTGAAGATAAATCGCTAAACACAAACTAAGGATGGCATCACAGGCGATTTTAAGGTAGAGCTGAGGAAGGTCTCACAGCACAGTCTTCATTAATAACAAGGGTACAAATTTTTGAAGTGTAAAAAGAGTTATCTAGAAATATGGTAGATATTTCATAGCTTTTTACAAATGTCATTGCTGCATCATATTTATTTCAAAGCAAAAAAACAAACATTATAAAATGCCTTAAGCATGAGAGATGTAGTTTTCTCTAGTTTTAAGAAGCAGACAAATTTGACACATTTTTGAAATGCATTTCATACAGGGGCACATTCAAACTACGACGTGATTTAATGGAAGAAGGCTTGTGGCAAAATTCAGGTGATGAACATGAAGTATGCCTTTAGTTTTTTTTTTCAGTGAATAAATAAGCACATTTTAAAAATACATGTGTAGTTAACATTATGAATTCTTAAATCATTACAAATTTATAAACAAAATTATTACTACAGCCATATAAAAAAATTTTCCAGTCTTTTCATTAAGCGAGGAAGATATTTTTTAATTAGTATGAAACAGAAAATTGAGAATTGTAAAAACGAGAAATTTAGGTACATTCTTAAAAACAAGGGCAAAATTTCTGGTTAAAAAATTAACAAGGGGAAATGTAGGCTTCTCTAAACAATTTTTCCTGTAATAATCCTCTTTTTACTGTGGCTGCATCACTTTCCTTGGTTGAGGTTCGACTTGCCGACGGTTGGCAATGAGGACATTCAATATCAAAAACATTTTTCTTTACAATGACAAAAATATTTTTAATAAACATCTTGAAATTTAACAATCTTGATTGAAAATAGCTTTACAATTCTCGTGATGTTTGGGAAACAGAATGCTCTAGGACAGTGCTGGGCACGAGGTGGTCTGGCGCGCAATAGCTGCAGCAAAAACACCACTTTTGTTGGGTTCCCCTTTCACAAAGAGGATTAGAGTCTACCTACAATTAATTTTACTTGAATCAAGTTTACTCACTGATGAAGGAAATTTGGTTCCTGAAATGTACATCCGAGTCAATAAAAATTATCATGTGGATTAGTGTTTTCAGTGTTTCTTTAATTAGTATACTGGTGTCTGGCTTTTATTGTTTAAATTTTACTTGAATCACTTTTTAAGTGCCTTGTTCCAGAATTGCTGTCTGAATGTGAATAGGAAGGGAATAGCAGATATTGTATTTGTCGCCAGTTATTTCAGAATCAAAATCAATATAACTATTCCATTTACCGCTCCTCAGTTTTTATTAGGATTCTCTTTACCCCACTCCCCTTCATGGACTTCACTGCCACTCAGGTGCTCCACAAGCTGGCTGTTAGCACGTCTCTGCTCATGAGGTTGAGCTGGATCGCACGTCCAGGACTGCTCTTTATATCATTTTCAGTCTTCTGATTTGCCAGGCATTTCTACTTTACAGAAAAAATTATTTGTATTCTGGCTTATTTTTGTATAATGATACCATGTCTTTAGTGGTAGTTAAAGTGGCCTTGTACACTGTATAGTCTTGACAGTGTAAAATGCCAGTTACATTCCACGTAATGAAAAAACATAAGAGCAGTGGAATTATTTATCTTTTTACTGTAACCAATAAAATAAGAGGGGGGGGGGGGATAGGGGCACAGTTTGGAGAAACTTTTTACTTCCTTATGCATTTTCATACCACAATGATAGATTAGGCTTCATATGAAGTTTAAAGAGGATATGCGAGTGAGGTCCAACTGTTTTTCAACTTATCTGTGAAACATGAAATTTAACATTTACATTACAATTTAAATGTATTAGAAGTTGGAAATAAGAACATACAAATGTTTGTTACAGACTTTTGGCTCTAACAAAAGTGAGAGTTGTTACAGAACCCAATAATGACTTTGGCTCTAAATTTTAAAATTTTCTAAACAAGACTTCGAAAAAAATTGGCTTTTAAACTGAAAATTTAAACTAATTAGCATTCAAGAACCATTAATGTGAAAATTATCAATATATGTGTTTGTGCGTTTTGTTATTTTACTCATCTCCCTTCAAATTTTCTCCCACTGAAATGTGATGCTACCTTGTCTTCAACACTCCCATTGAGTTTCCAGGGAGACAGAGTGAAAGGAAGTGGGCAGTGCGCTTCTGGACTGTGGAAGTGAGAACACTCGAAACGGTGCTCTCCACAGCCACCCAGGGTTGACGCTTACTTGCAATTTATGCATCAAATGGGCATTTTTGCAAAAAAAAAAAAAAAAATGACTATTGATTGTTTGACCAGTGGGTCAAAATTGACCTGTTCAATTTTGATCATCATCATCAGCCATATCCTTCTCACCACATTTTAACCTCACTTTATTTTGTCACATGCTGTCTTGTTTATGCTTCTAATTTCTAACTATAAAGATTGTGAATGCATGTAAAAATATGAAAGTCAAAAAGAATCTAAAGTCTGACTCACATCTTGTGAAATTTGACTCACACTTTTCAGGCTGAGGAGGCAAACTGACTCGTAGATTTAGTCCTAGGGTGAACCCTGACTACCCATTTATATTCAAAAGTTATTAAATCAAAGTTTTGTTATCAAGTCCGGTATTATTCATTAATCATACAATCCACCAGCTCTCAGAGCATTGAAATTACAACTTTTTCTGGTCCTTTAAACCGGATTACTCAACACAACTTATGACTCGCAAAACTCCATCCAGTTCATCTTGGAGCAGTGTCCCCTGATCAAAGTTGAGAAACGACCCAAGAGAGAGAGAGACAACTAAAAGCACAACCATAGAGTAAAATCCAGAAACCACCAAGCCTACTACGAGTAACATTCAGCAATGTCCAGCAACATTTATCATTAGAATCATCGGTTAGAGGGGTGAGTTCCAACTATTCATTATCCATTCTTAACCCACACGATCTTTAGTGCCCAATATTCAGCATACTTTCTCTTTTTTATTTTCCTCAGCACAAACATACACATTCAATTGCATTTTCAAAATGAGTGAATTAAAGGCCCTGCTGTCAAGGAAATGATGGGACAAAACATGCATTAAAATTATTCAAAAATTACACAGCAAATTTATTTATTCATTAAATACAAATCGGGATTTACAAGTACAGCAAATTTGCGAATTGTAAGAGCGTTTAGCTCAAATACAAGGGGGTGTTTGAAGAATTCGGTACCATTCAAAATGAAATCAAAGGAGTAACAAATGGAATTTGCGACAAAAAAGGATCCAGAAAATTAGTTATTTGAAAGGAGTAGCTTCGAAAAGGATACATTTTTAGCTGTTGCAATGGTAAGTTATCCATCAAAAAATATAACTCTGAAATCGATTCAGGGAGCAATTGTTCAGTATTCGACTCCTCCCCTGATACGGGTTTAGTGCCCAACGAAAATTCCGTCAAATTGCCCATTATGCAACTGTCTAATTATTCAGGAAATACGGAAACTCGCCTAGAATTTAAGAACACTTTCATCTCAATTATACATTAATCCCAGTATCACATTCAAAAACTACACTATCCGAGATCGTGCCTATATGGGTCAGCTGCTCAAAAGTTAACTCACAGGAAATTAGTCAGGCAAATTTTTCAATAGCATGGAAATTACTTTGCAAATGATAATAAAAAAATTCTTATTCATAATCTTATTCATTGCTTGATCATCGAAATATAAAATTTGAAAGCGCATCTGAACTGAGGAAATTGTTGGATGGATTATCCAAACTCTTTTGTTTAGAGGCATTGAATCAGCCTGTCAAGCAGTGGAGCACCTTATTGATTTATTTGATCACTCTGAAATTTGATACCTCCATGAAACAGGAATGGGAGAGCCATAATTCCAGATGTTGCACATGTTCAATATTTCCTCAAAGAAAGGTGTCAATTGCTGGAAACCTTAGCAAATCAACTGAAACCAAAAAAATGTAACTTTTAAAGGAGATATCAAAAAACAATATTCGATTAATACATTGTAGCCAGTGAGAAATTCAAACTGAATGCAATTTTTGCAATGGGTTATATCATTTTATTTTTTCGATATCAAAATTAGATGCTGCTAAAAGAATAGAAGAGGTGGAAAGAAGGAAATTATATCTTAACTGTTTGAAAAAGGGCCACAGTTATCAGAAATGTAAATTGGGCAATTGCAATAAGAGGCAATAACATTCTCTTATATTTAAATAAACAGGCAATTGTTTCCATCATAGAGAAATGAGTCACAAAAAGAGCCAATGATATTCAACACATTGGTCCCACTATTCAACAGGACATATTTAACATTTTAATTTGCTTCTGACCATTTAAATAAGTTTTGTCTGCTGACGTTGACAAAATGCATCTCCAGGCGCAAACCAATCCTAAACAATGCAACTGGCAGCGAATTTTATGGAGAGCTAACACTGAGGACGCATTAAGTCATTGTATGCTTAATAGTGTTACCTATGGACAAGCGTGTGCTCCTTTCCTGGCTATTTGTGCACTGCATCAATATACCCATAAGCACAGATATTGATCAGCTAGAGTTATTCTAGAAGATTTTCATATGGACGATTTAACTGGAACAGAGTCCCTGGGTAAGTGTAAGCAATTTCGCACGGAAGTAAACATTCTTGCTTCATGTGGGTTTCATTTAAGAAAATGGGCATCTAATAGCAAGCACTTGGAAATGAATTCAATTTATCAAGCAAACAGGACCCTGAAGTGTTAACGTATTCGTGAGCATTAGGCTTAATTTAGTCACCCAAGTCAGACAATCACAATTATGAAACTATTTTTTTGAAACAGATAACACAAAACGTGAGATTTTATCGACGATCTCAAAAATCTTCTATCCATTGAGGCCAATTGGGCCAGATGTAATTCTAACAAATATCCTCTCCAGCAAATTTGGGCCGAGAACTTGCTTTGGAATTTTAGTTTAGTGGAATTCGCTGAAACTTGAATTGGCACACCTAAACCCATTAAGTGTACCTCATTATGCATTTCAGCTAGCTCATATCTATTTGAGAGTAAACTCAAACAATCATGTGGATAGTTCATTGGCCAAATCGATTAACTCCATAAAACGAAAAGTTGAGAAAAATGATAAAATAGTATACATTATTGCTTAAAATTCCTATTAAGTTATAAATTCCTTTCATCATTTGGTGGCGTTAATACTTATTATTAGAGAAATTTGTTTTGAATATATAACATTAGGTTGGTTTATTAGAAATTTTGGCGTCGACTACTAAGGTCATTTTGTGCCTTTTATACAAGTTATATCTGTAAGCAGCCCAGAACTAACACAAACATCCATGCCCATGGCAAGATTTGAACCCACGAAAAAGGAGGACCCGAGAACTATAAAGGCTATGCCCTAGCCCTCTCGGCCACCTGGCCGGCCAATATATACAATTAGGAGTCAATCAAGTGCTTTGACATTAAAATTTAATAAAATTTAGAAAGCGGAGTTAATCGATTTGGCTAGTGAAGCATCCATGTATCTGTTCACCCGTTTTGTGCTATATCCAGAGTGGTTCCCATCCACAAACTATTCCACGATATAATTATATATATGTGGGGCTTTAACTGCAGCAAAACTAGTAGAAAAGATTCAACAATCACGGAATCGGACAATAAGCAAAACCTTTTATGCCGATTTCAATATATCATTCTTGGCAAAATAATATAGATAATATATGGAGGAACCTAAATTTCATTTCAACCTTCTCTATATAGGTTATTGCTATAAACTGTCAGATTCAAATATCGTTTTAAGCTGGATTCATGTCAACACACATTGGCAGAAATACGACGACTCACAAAAACAGATTGAGATATGTTAACACAAAAGAGAACCCTGTTGATCCGATTTCAAGAGGAGTTTTTCCAACACAGCTGAACACCTCTTGGTGGCATGGTCCTCATTGGCTTTCCTTACCAGAGAAATGGCAGATTATTTCAATCATACAAACAAATGAAATTCCAGAAATTAAGCCACTAAATCATTAGCATTTATTTAATGGGACCAAGAGTCATTCCTAGTCTACTATACATCCTTTATAAGGCTTCAAAGAGTAGTTGCATTATGCTTGAAATTTTGCAGCAATTGCAAGGTATTACGCGAATTAAGAAAGGGGGGAGGGTTTCTAGAAATTTTGGCATCGACTACAAAGGTCATTTTGCGCCTTTTACACAAGTTATAACAATACGCAGCCCGGGATAAACACAAACATCCATGCCCACGGTAGGATTCGAACCCGTACCAGGCGGACTCGAGAACTAGAAAGCCTACGCCCTAGCCCTCTCGGCCACCTGGCAATTAAGAAAGGTAGGAACTTTAAAGGTTGAAGACCTGGATCAAGCAACAAAACAACTGATCAAACTCTCTCAAAGGGAATCGTTTCCAATTTATATAAGGCTCTCACAGTCAAGTTTAACATTGCTATTAGTAAAAACCTGTCAACTACCACCTTTTGTTGATTCAGACAGTTTATTAAGAGGATGTGGCAGACTGAAAAATTCCAGTTTTAGTTACGACAAAAAATTTTTCTACTTGATTTAGGTAAGCATATTCTTGCCAAAATTCTCATGCCATATGAACACACACTCCTTTTGCATACAGGCCCTTAATAGACTCCAAACTCAATCATGGAAAGATTTTGGCCCACAGTGGAGAGAGGCTTGGCAAGATCAGTTATGCACGTGTGTGTAAAGAATTTCAAAATTCGTGCCAAGGGTTCCAATCAATGGGTAATTTAGCATCATAAAAAGTTTCCACTATTCATCCATTTAACACACACAAGGCATAGATTTTACTGGGCCATTCACTATAAAAAACTAAGGTTATGGCGATAAGTGCTACATATGTCATTCAGTTGTTTACCATTAAGGCAGTACATTTGGAACCAGTGACAGTTGACCACCAGTGGTTTCATGGCCACATTTCATAGGTTTATCGGTAGAAGAGGAGACCACCAAAAGTTGAAGCCGACAAAGCTAGAGACTTTGTTGGTGCTACAGCCGAAATTTAAAAATTATTTCAGTCTGCATGCAAAGATTTAGCATCACACATGGCTAACAAACAAATTGAATGGAGTTTCATTCCACCAAACAGCCCCCACATGAAGGTATATGAGAGGCAGGATTAAAGCTACAAAATCATACTTGAAATGGTTATTCACAAGCACAGTCACCTATGAGGATTTTCTTACACTATCAGTCCAAATTGAATCAGTCTTAAATTCTAGATCCTTATATTCCTCACCATCTCTCTGCTCTTACCCTTGCTCATTTCTTTATCGGTTGGAACTTCACCTCACTACAAGAATCAGACCTAAGAGACTGCAAGAAATCTGCAGTCTCGACTTCAACAACTGCAGCAGATGGACCAGCACTTTGGAGGAAGGGGTCTAAAGACATCGAATTGCAACATCGCACCAAACGTCGAAATTGGAAGCCTAGTTCTCGTCAAAGACTTTCAACCTCCATGAAAACAGGCTCGGCCGCACATCGTCGATACACATCCACATAATGATAGTCTGTCTCATGACCTCAAAACTATTTCATTGACTTAGAGACTCTTAAAAGCCAAAGACTTCACCTACTGTGCAGGAGCTCCTTTCCATATGTACAGTCAACCAAAGGAAATAATCCACACGAGTTTAATACTTAATATTACATTTCTTGCTAATGTGTTGTTTAAATAGCTTTTTTTAATTATAATTATTTAAATTTAATAATCTTAATAATGTTAACTCTAAATGTAATATTAAATTATTAAAAATAAATTAATATTGAAACTGTAAAACTTAAGAGTAAAATTCAAGTGTGGATTATTTCCCTTTGATGATTGTACCTCTCTTTATTTCAAGATCTTATTCATTTGCATACTACAATTCAACTCCAGTTTTATTTTATTTCACATTTTATTGGATTCATGTATTATTCATGCTGTTTATTTTCAAACATTTTTCAAATTTTCATCTTCATTGTTTCTTAAGAAATCATCTCAAGGTGGGAAGAATGAAGGTGCAGTTTGTTATTTTTCTGCCACTGAAATGTGATGCTCCCTGGCCTCCAATACGCCCCACTGAGCAACTCAGGTTCGTACGCTTTGCTCAATTTCAAATTCCAGGCTTTTCCAGAAATGTTTTATAACTTTTCCAGAATAAGAATTGACAGTATACATGCAAGAATCTAGCTAGAATTTGATGAGTGGTGGTTAATTTTTCGGAGAAAAACGACATTTTTATATGAAAACAAAAGCCGTGGTCAGCCATAATCAGGCGATTATAGGAAGACGCATGGCATAAAACTTCCATTGCCATGGATCACTTGATCCCATAGGAAAATCTCACAAAAACATTTATTTTTTAACAAAGGCTGAGGAAGAGACGTTATCGTTAAAGACGATTGGCATGTGACGATATTTAATCTTCAGTCAATGGGAATGGCCAAGGTTCTTCCTATAATCACTCGACTATACCGTTGCAACGTTTGGAATACCAGTGATCTATTTTAAATCTTACATTACAATCTGGTTATCAGTCACAGAAATGATAAATTTTTGTGTTGGTCGTAATGCAATAATACTGGTTACATACAACCAGTGCAGTTACATTCCTGACAAGTATTCGTTTTTTTCCTTCCTATTTCTTTATAAATGGAGCAGTTTATATATAGAATTCGTCATGTGAGATATTATAAAATGCATCAAGTTTTTTTAGAAATTACATTTTCGTGTACACTCAGGGACATGGAAGTTGTAAGGTCCAATCAGCCAATGAAACCAGACTTCACCACTACTTTTATTTACATATCCCGCAAAATTAGTGCAAACAGTTTTTAATGGTGAAATGAAATTTGAATAAAATTTTCCAGTATATGTAAAAGAAATTCCAGTGGAAAAAGCTAATTTTATACAGTTTTTCCAGGCCTTGAAAACCATTTAATAAAATTCCAGACTTTTTCAGGAATTTAAAGCCACGTACAAACCATGTGAGCTTCCAGGGAGACAAGAGTGAAGGGGAAGCGGGTCGTGTGCGTTTGGACAGATGGGAGAGATAATGCTCAAAGCAGTGCTCTCCACAACCACCCATGCATATTCTCAAGTATTTAAATTAAAGTTGTTTTGTTATCAAATCCAGTATTATTCATTAGTCAGAGTCTTCCAGTTCTCAGAGCAATGAAATTACACAATATGAATATTCAAAGAAAACTAAACTCTCCAATAAAACTGAAAACACAAGAACAGTTCAAAAATTAGTGATATTTAAAAGACAGCTTTAAGTTAAAAAAATATATATATATAATTTTTTTTACAGAATACCATTCTTTGACATAAATATAGCACATTTCAGATGAAATTTTAATCTTGGTCCATAATTTGAAACGTAAACTTTGAAAAGCAAAAAATGGCATTTCTGACCCCCCCCCCCCTCTCGCTGGCCATTTCCCCCCCTGAAGTGATGTCGACGGAGTCAAATCAGTTATTGTCTCGCTTCTTTCTCGCTTACAGAGTAGGATAGTTTCAGTATTGCTCAATCATAAGTAGTGTTTTCATCATCCTCATTCTACGTAGTATTCAGATGTAAGAATAAAGGCAGTGATAATGATTTATCATTTCATCCATTTCCAGTGTGCAGAAATTAGGAAGAAATGGATACTTTGGTTTGGAATATTAACCGAAGTAAAACCAGGATAGGCACCTATAAGCGTTGGAGAAAGGAGATAAGCCTAATCAGAACTGCTGCTTTCATGTACAGACATTGTAATAATTGTCAACTGAACGCTCATAATTTGTTGGACAACTACTTGCTATAAGAGTGGGGCCCTATATTTTGTTTCCCCAATTCAAAAATTTTATTTCTCTGAAAGACTTAAAAATTCACGATTCGAAAAGATATGAAATTCTGAAAATAAAATTCCATTTGTACATGCAACAGACAAATTTGTATGTACGTAAGACCAATTTTGTGCAGCTAACTCAAACAGTGCAAATAGCAGAAGCAAACGAAATTAATACATATTTAGAAAAAAAGTTAAAATGTGCGATGACCCCTATTTATTTATTTTTTTTTTAAGACAATTGGTTAAGCCCTTTAAATATATTAATTTTTTTTCCAAACATGAACAAATGGCTGTAGCATTCATACGAGCAAACTGAATTCAATAAATCCAACATCTATGGGCACCTCTCATTAAGATGAATAATTTTTTGTAAATAAATTTGGTTCTGATGAGCCATTTTGGAGTTATCACTGAACCCCCCTCCCCCACCCCAAAGAGAAAAAAATACATACATATACTTAGAGGGTTCCTTGACTATCCTTTACGTATTTTTTATGAAAGATTGGAGAGTTAAGAGATATTAAATATTTTCTAAAAAAAAAAAAAAGAAAAAGAAATGGCTATAGCATTCATATGAGCAAACAAGTCCAACACAATATGTACATACCCCTCTAAATGAGAAACATTTGTTTGTAAAGAAATTGTTTGGCTCTGATGAGCCATTTCAGCATTAAGGTTCTTAACCGATATTTTAGTTCATTATAACATTACAATAGTACAGAAAATCCTATGTTGCTGACCGTTGTACAAGATTTCTTCGTAACATCTGGAATTTCTTTATAACCAGTTTCATTATAACGAGCTTTTACTGTATACTGTTGAGAAAATGAAAAACAAATCTTATTTCCACAAATAAATTTCATATTGAATGCATGATCGTCTCCCAGGCAGAAGTACAGGTAGACCTAAGCAATCAACTGTAATGAAAAGACATTTAGCCTTTCTAGAGGAAGTGCTTATGCAGTTTTCGGTTCAGCGACGCCATTACTAACTGTAGAAAACTGCTTGAAAGCACAGTGGTTCTCAGTAATGTTGGATTGAGTTTTCGTCATCTTTACATAACTTGGCAACCTTGTTCTAGGTGAGTTTTTATTATCATTTACACATTGTACGAGGTTGCAGTTATAATAAAATGCATGATGGAAGTATGCCCGATGCCACTTAGCAACATTCAGTTGAATCAGTATTAAAAAAATGTGTACAGCAGTGCAATTATTTCTTTATAGCCTTTTTACAGTAACCAGTAGAATAAAGAAAATATCATTAGCTAAGAAGAGGGGGCACAAGAATGCCTCTATAATAAGAGTGGCGACAACTCAAGCCATAAGGTATATTTTTCCCAACCATTCAATTAGCAGATGTACAATTTACGGTATTTTTCGGTATATAAAGAAGAAATCTAAAGATGGCTAATTCTGGTTGGATTTTAATTTTATATTAGAGCAGGTTTAAAAAAAAAAAAAAAAAAATATAAATAAATCCTTTAATTTTCATAATAAATGCGCATTATTCAATCAGCTGATGGCAAAGTTGAGAATTATTTATTTCACCTTTCCAGCGAAACTAAAAGCGAATAACAAGTTTAAATTTAGCAGTCTTTAAACTTTTTATATTGACACAATTATAAAAATTTGACATTACAGTAAAGGATGAAAAATATTCTCAATTATTGGAGATTAGTTTTTGGAATCGGTCTAGAGTCACTTTTACATTCTTTTTATCGTGGAATAGTTCTAACATCATTTTCCATGCTTGCAAGCTGCAAATAAATAAAATATGAAACAAAATTATAATAGTTAAGTCTAAGCTTTAAAAAAAAAAAAAAAAAAAAACGACAAAAGTTGGCATAACTTTTTGAGCAAAAAACTATGCTCGTTATCAGCCATCGATGATTCAATGTCTTAGCATCAAGGTACCTAATTGAAAACTAATTTTTGATGTTTAAATAATTTTTAAATTTTAAGTGTAACATCTTTAAACACTCCTTTAACGTGACACTAGATTGATACCATGATTTAATTAATCTTTTTGATAATGTTTATCATTATTTGCCAGATAAAGCAAATTTTATAGCTTTATGTATTAACAGTTTCAAGACTAATAAATTAAACATTAAGCACGCATATAAATGAAGGAATAATTATTGTTTTAAAAAATATGCTCATCTGATATTAATGATAGAAAAAACAAAAAATAAAAGCAAACGCATACACAATAATGATGGAATAAACCTGAATGTAATTAGACTCCTACAAAAAAAATTGTAAATTTTACTCGTGTTTTATATCGAGATATAGCAGCATAAAAAAGCAAACAAATTGGAGTTTTACTTTCCATAATAAGGGTGGTTGTTTTTGACTTCTGCAGCAAGAAAATAAAAATGAATAACAATTTTTTTTTTAAACAAGTTTATTTGATATGACAAAGAAAAAGAAAATTAATTATTAAAATAAGAATATGAAAGCTGCAATGAAAATATTTCTACCCTTTTCCTTTTCTCTAGTTAACACTAGCATTTAATCGTTACTTTATTATGATAAATGAGAGTTTTAACTAATTTTACTTGAATTCCCACGCTTTTGAAATACTTTAAATTTTTGTTCTCATTTTTGATCAAAAAATAAGGAAATACTGTGAAATGAAACTACCAAAGAGAGAAAACCTCTAATCCACAAGAAGAAAAACTGAAATACCAGAAAAGTATTTCAAGTATAGTACCTGGTACCCATCTTCTGCGAAGAATGACAAAAGAAAATAATGACGACAAAAAATAAGAAGTAAATAAATACAGAAGGAACATTAAAAAAGGAAAAATAAACAATAATATACAAAATTATAAATAATTAAAATAACAAAAAAAATCATCAATAAATAAAGAAAATAAATGTAAAATAAATGGCCAAAAGTATATAAAAAAAAAAAAAAAAATTCACAAGACACAGAATCAGTTCAATAAATCAAACAGAACAGTCCGAAATTGGCTTGAACCATATTTACGAGGGCAAGTCAACACGCAAGTCGCAAAATGGCATAGAAACTAAAGTTGAAATAGTTTACCTGATGAAATTTGGTTTATTTTTCAATATAATCTTCATGAATATTTTGGCACTTGTCCCAGCATTTCACGAGTTCCTCAAAGCCAAAAGCGAAAGGGTTTGTGGTTGGTGTTGTAACCAGCTGGTAACCTCTTGATAGACCTCCATATCCTGGAATCAGTAACCACCCACGTGATTCTTCAGTGAACGGAAGAGGTAAACTGGTAACATTTCCTTGTGCACTTGTTCAGCAGATTTGCCCTGCACCCACAAATCTAATTACAGTCCGTTGTTCAGTAAGAGTACAATCAGATAACACTCCTGCCATTTTACTCACTTGAAACTCAAATGACTGTCGCATGAAAACGTGACTTCTAGTGCCATATGTTACATGGTGGTACTGCAACCTACAGATACTTGCGTGAAGGGTCATTGCAATGACATATTCATAGCACAATTTAACAATGCAGCAATTTGAAGATACTTCATTTTGCAACTTATATATATAGTACCTTCGTAATAACTTTTTAGAATCCCTTTTATAAATTTCTGCACTCTCAAAGCTGTACAACTGATTTCTTCAATTGACAGACCAAGCTTAAAATTATCTAAATTAATACCATGACTCTAGTACACATTTGGCAGTGCTCTATCTGTCTGACCTACCATGTCTTACACGAGTTAAATGCTCTTTCCACCTCTTAAAGTATTTCTACAGCTCTGCTAGACATGATTTTTTCACAATTTTTTTCTACAGATTCCAGACTAATCCAGAGGTGTGATGGCATCTTTAATATATCCTTAAGAGTACTTTCAAAGCATTCTCACTTTATTTTCTTTCCCTCCCCCTATTGGCAAGATGTTTCCCCTTGGGCCTTCTCAGTTTCATTAGCCCATTTTTTTAACTGTCAGTGAGCCTTTTTGATTTTTCTTTCCCTACCATGTATAATAGCACTTTGGCTGAACCAATGGGAGATATTAACCCCCC
>JAHWFO010041365.1:2232939-2246733 GCA_023313115.1 Rhysida immarginata | reverse complement strand
GGCGCTTAATACAGTATTTACGGTAACATATTTTATATGTTGGTTTATTTTATGTTGGTTGTTTTATTCTAGTTGCTCGTTTATATTGCGGGAATTTTCATGCCAATCAGTCAATTATTTATGTGTTTATTTTGTTGCTTCCAAACCTTTAAATGTTTGGCATCCACACAGTTCATTATACAAGTGTAATGCTGGGCTGCGACAAACTTACAGATTTTACACCAATCCAGTTCTTTGCATTGAGTATGTTATCTCCAAAATAGTGCACATACATGCAAGCAAATTGGACTGATGAATATTACTGTAATAGAGTAGTAAATAAATTTTGCACTGTCAATAAAGAACTTATTTTTTTTTTAAATTGTAAAAATGTCACTGCTACATTTGAGCTGTCTCCTTGTATTTCTGTAACATAGTAGCGAGTTTTCGGTAGCGACTTTTCCGTTATAATTATGAGTTTTCCGGTATGTTATGTATATATCGTAAAATTATAACTGAAAACTACTTTGCGGTGGGCTGTCCGTTTCGCTTTATAACTTACAGCCAGCAGGCTCTAAACTTATCCCAAATAACACAGTCAATTGCCTGTAGATTTTCCTCTGGTAAATCGGAATCGTTGACCCTTGCCACAACCAGCCATTTTATCAAATGTGCATGCGGGAAGGGAAGAATTCTGATCGCGCAGTGCACATGCATCAAGTATAAGAACTAATGTTTGATTGGCTGACTTATGCCAAAAACATAAGTCTAATTCAGAGTTTTTTTCCTTAGTGTTAAGAGTTTTCCGATATGACTTAGTCATAATTCGAAATGTTATAACTCTCCTCAAACTCTCTAATATCCTGTAGAAATTACAGACAGATCTTGCCTGGGTGGGCCCAGCAATCAAAGAAGAATGGGCCCAGCAATCAAAAGTAACCAATACATCCCAATATTATCAATATAATTTCACTCTTATAGGAATTTTATCTAAACAAATGTGACATTTATGGCATCACATGCATTGGACACTATAGTTGTCAAAAGCGATTAAAGTACTGGTTTTGGTTAGAAACTGCAGATGTTGCGTTGCCTTTCTTTTTGTTAACCTCTTTAACTGCTGTTTTTGCTTTATCCTATTTGGTCATTGCGTTGGACTAACAAGTACTTTACTCCATGTACTCGGACTCATCGATTTTGAAAACATTTCACCAAATTAAACCACCATACAAAGGCATCCGATGCACTTCTCAAAATTTTTCAAGAAAGAAAATTCATAAACTTTAATTTGACTACACTTTATTAATGCCCAAATTGTAGCTTAGGTTTTCATTGTGTTCTGGCAGTTCAGTGGTAAGACGCTAGAATTCTGTTTTGCAGGTACGGGTTTAAATCCAGTCTTCGATAAAGTTTTGTGGGAATGTACAATTCCCTTCCTAAATATATTTCCAATTTTCTACCATAATTTTTGCTTTTTTAAAATGCATATACAAATTATTAATAAACAAAATCTAAATTTTCCAATACGCTAACATTATTTCATATATTGAAAGGTTTTTACAAGTTAGGTTTATTTCATAAAAAAAAAACCCACAAAAGAAGGTATAATTCACGTGTAGGTAAAGACTGAGGTAATGGTTAATTTCGTCCATGAAAAACTTCTGCTCCTTGAAATAGGAAGTAGTAATTTAGTGGTTAATATGCTAGTTAAAAATGTTAATAAAGAACGCTTTTCTCTGTAGATACTAATAAAATGCATTATGTTTATGGTGCAATAATTATTTAATCTTTGTGCGAGTTAAATGCAGGAGTAGAAAATAATTTAATATGGGTTGCCAAGTGGGTAACCACTCCAAAAAAAATCAGATTGCCCACTTAAAAATTTGGTTGCTGAAATGGAGTAAAATGAAATAGAATGAAATTTAGCTTTGCCAAAAGGCTTACCGGTAGCTTTCCTCAAGCACGATCATTAAGATAAACACAATCACACAAATTACTACTGACAACAGCAGTGTTTTTTGAAAAACTTTAATTCTCAGTCTTTAGGGGGGCTGGGGCAGGTTTACACTTGCACAGGTTTTATTTTTTGGGGTTTTCATTTCCTGCCAACTGAATCTACTCTGCTCACTGCAAAATTGACTATATTACAATGAAGCATCTGGTAAAGCCAGATTTCACTGGCTGACTCTCCTTAAAACTTCCTGGGGCATATATGAAAATGCTGTTTGGCAGAAAGAAAAAAAAAATTTGGAAAATTTCAGTAAAATTATAATGATCACATTTTATAATTTACATCATTTTAACGACTTAGAACATATTGTAATATATATGTCAAAATTACAGTGTATGCAAATTGTGATAATTTTTAAAGAAATAGAGGGCTGGGGGAGATAAAAAGAACCACTAATTCTTGTGGTAAACAGGAGAGAGAGAGATTCTTAACTTTGTTTATTTAAGGGAAAATCAAACAAGCAAAGACAAGGAAAGCTTCCACACAAAAAAAGTTATATTCCGTTCGTACAGGGACTGACTTTTTCTAAAATGAAACTGTAGACAAACCAGGGTTCTCCCCAGATCCGTTTGAAAAGACACACCCCAGCTGAATACACGAAAAACTGCAGGAAAGTTTGTTTATATATATATAAACTGATAAAATTTTCTGAGAGACACTGCAAACTGTTTATTAAAGTTATTTTGGCAGATTGGGAATTTGTTTTGCTATGTTTCCTTGTGGTTTGTAGACCGATCTTTTCGGACCCTGAATGATGGTTTGGCGCAGTCATTGCCAACCACTAATTTCCAACGATGCCTGTCAACTCGTCCACAATGCTACCAGTTCATGTAAATTTCTCACACAACTGTTTTACCATATTTGGACCTTTCTTGACATTAAATCTGCACTGGAAACTCCTTCCAGGGATCTATTTACAATTTCAAAATCCATACCCATTTTTGTAAAAATACCTAGATTTTTGTGAAAATTTTTAACAAAAAAATATCAAACACTGGGTTTAATTTTTAAAAAAACTTTATATTTGAATTGACATTATTTACATTGATAAACGCCCATTTTTGAAGGTAATATGTTGATAAACACGAGTTAAAATTTTGTGAAGATACAGTTTCCGATCAAAATAATTTTGTGAAGATAGTTTCCACTTAAAATAATTTTGTGAAGGTACCCTTAAACGGTACCAAATTGGCCTTAGATAGATCCCTGCCTTCATATCGCTGTTGTACTTGTACCCAATCGGTGATATTCCAGTACCATAAATATTCTTTACTTGAACGAATACATGTACACCATTTTCATACTTTCCTACATTTTCATACTTTCCTTCATACTTAGTACTAAACCTTCAGTCTTTTTTTTTTTTTTTTTTTTTTTTTTTTTTTTTTTTTTTTTTTTTTTAGGATGCCCTAATTTGGATCCAATTTATTTATTTTTATTTATTTATTTTTTTTTAAGACTACGTTTTTACAGAATCTGTATATTTAAGTTCTAAGGGTGATTCTTTTGACGAGTTCGTTAGAGAAGACTACTGCATCTCTAAACTTCATTTTGGTCTTAAATGAAAGATCTTAGTCTCTAGATTTGAAAGTTAGTTTTGTGTCCATAATTACTATTAATTAGCGGTAATTTACAATTCAAAATTGCTTACGCTGGCAAATTAAACAATCCTCTCCACAATTAACAACTTTTTGACAGGATCCATCTAGTTTATTGATGATCAAATTAACAACAATTACATAAAAAATTAACAAAGATAATAATAAACAACAATACAGGCAAATAGATTTTTAATTAAAGAGATGGGAGATGGGTTGTTCACCGTCAATTTTTGACAGGATCCATCTAGTTTATTATAAAAAAAGATAATTATAACAATATAACAATTTGAAACCTCTTATAATAAGTTGATTATTTAAAGAACCAAATATTTTTATTTAACACAAAAGATAATGCAATTTTTCCTGAATGAATGCTTAACTTGTATCTTGTAAACAGTTACGGCGAAAATCATTTGCATGGTAGTGACATTTTCACAACAATCTGTCACATGTTCTGGGAAGTGCCACCAATGACCGTTACTGCGATATGCTACATTTTGTTTACATCTGTTACAAAGTTAAGATGAATGAGATATAGTAAAAAAAAAACGACCAACATTGAAAGTTTGATTTCCTTATCAAAATAATCAGAAGAAAAAAAATAATCAGAATATCAAAATAATTAGAAGAAAAAAAAGATGTTCTTTTGGGAAGATGACATAAAACATGTGAACACATGGGGAACTTGGCTATGGCATCTTTGCAATGATAGCAGAAATTGTTCAACAGTACTTGTTCAAGAGCTGAGTTCATGGAATGCATTAATGCTTCAACCCTAAGAAAGATGTTAAAACATAAAGAATCATTAATTTTGGAAGGAATGACTATAAAAAGTGCACCGAATATGGATGATTGAAAGACTTGCTGATAAAAAGGAGCGTGCTTGAAACTATCATGTATATAAAATCAGTGACGGTGGACTATGTCACAACAAAGAAAAAATCTAACAATGGGTTATTTCCCGATTATACAGTCGGGTGGGTTTGCTTCTAGTATGTAATAAAGCTGAAGAGGGTGAAGCAGTATTAGAAGAAATGAACAAAACCTGCTTCAAAAACATTAAAAAAAATTTGCTGCATCGTTGTGTTGAAATGAAGAGATGCATAAACTATGGCTGAAGTTCTTCACTGTCAGAGGTTTTCTGTATTTTTTCTAGAGTTGTTTCCTGTGTAGGCCATCACTTTATTTAATATGTTCAGTTGCATATCAATTCACAAATCATTTTAAAATGCAACTAGCCTACCCTTCTCTCTATGAAAAAAAATCTACTTAGCAAACTTGTCTATGTAAATCAAAGTTGCCATAATTATGGATTTATGAATTGCATCGTTTAATATTGTTTGTTATTGGTTAGCTTTCCTTGTCGCTTTCCAAATGTGTTGCCATAATCATTGGACCTCTCTCTCTTGAAGGCCTCTACCCAATGCTGTTTTAATAATTCATGCCTAATTTCTTCATGGTACGATTTCAAAAAGAAATTAGTTTAAAACTCATCTTAAATGTTAGTCAGTAGTGATTACTTTTATTCTTTTGCATTGAGAATTCTAATATTTTAACATGGATCATTTTATTAAAGAATCAAATAATATTTTTGATATAATGGGTGTGACGGAAGGTTACACAATATTATTTTAACTGATCATACAGATAATACCTGTATGTAATTTAGTACAATCTATATACAGGACAATTCAAAATGAATGGCACCAAAGGAGAACATACCAATGATGCTGTAATGAATTTATTTCACAAAATCTGATATAACATGAATCACCAGATATCATTTGACAACACTGAAAAGTACCACTTCCAAAAAGTTCACTAGAGACATTTTATTCAAACTAATAGCACCAGCAAAAGATAATGCTTATCTTGTTCTAGAATACACAAAAACTTAAATAAAACAAAATAGACGGAAACTGTGGACACTAATATACAATATCAGAATAAATGGAAAACACAAATCCACAAAGACTTTTTTATTGACTCAGATGTACATTTTGGAATTCATAATTCCTTCATCAGTCAATAACCACTCGCTGAAAAAGGAATTATGAATTCCGAAATGTACATCTGAGTCAATAAAAAAATCTTTGTGGATTTGTGTTTTCCTTTTATTCCGATATTGTACACAAAAACTTCATCGGTAACCCTTGTTCAGAGATATTTCTGGACCAAATTTGTGAAAGAACCACCTCACCATTACAACATCATAAGATGGGTGAAACAGTTTGAGGAAATAGACTGCTTATGCAAGGGGGAGAATACCCAGGACTCGAATCTGTCGGCAACAAAATGACTGAAAACATTCCTTCAATTTACTCGCAAAGTCCCAATAAGTCAATGTATCATGTCAGCAGAGAAGTTAACTTGCATAAGCAACAGTGTGACACATTTTATGCAAGCATCTGCAGTTCAGGTCTTACAAAATTTCACAGGTGCACACTAAAAAATACCAACAAACCAAAACTGAGTATTCTATGTGGATTTGCAAGGACGGCTAGAGGTGAATGGTTTCACAGACAGTTACATGGTTTGTAGAACTACAGTATAACTCGATAATACGAACTTGTTGGGGGCCAACAAATTTTTTCGTGTTATCCAGGAACAATAGAAACAAAGTCATAAGCCCATAGGAGGCAATGCTAAAGAGACTGTCTTAAATAGAGTAGTCATAATAACATTCTTTGCAAATAAAAGAAAGATAAAAAAAATATCAGGATTTATAATAAAAATGCCTTATCTATGTAAAGCTGATGTGCTTCATTTATTTCCGATTGACGTCAGGTTTGCTTCAAATCACTGCTCTTAAAATTGGCACTATTGTATCAGTGTTGCGAACTCAAAAACATTTTTCCCGCTAAAACCAAACTAAAAATCCATGTAGATTCTGTTGTTTTAATGTAATTTTTAGTGGATTCTAGCGGATTTTTGCATAGTTTAGTGTAAAATTGCTAATCTAGTGGAAAATTTACTAAGGTGGCAACACTTGTGTTGTATAAAAAAGGGCTAAAAACCTGATCGTTGCAAACATGCTACCCAATGAAAGTTATACATGTACTGTATTTGATGCTCTACGCTGTTTATCCAATCATAGTTGACTATTAAAATCGTTTTTTAGTAAGAAATTTTCGTTTATTTTGCAAATTTTTTTTCGTATTAACCGGGTTTTACAAAAATAACAGTTCGTATTTAGGGGGCAATTTTTCAAGGAAAGTAAACAAACGGGACTGGGACCACAGGTAATTTCATATTAACCGAGTTATACTGTATTAACATTTCAAATGGCATCATACGGTATGTGATATATCATTTGACTGAAAATTATAAGAAATCATGTATACATTTATTAAGAAATTAATGGCGGGCCCCCCCCTCCAAGCAGGGTAAGGCAAGTAGAAGATCCTGCAGTCATCTAATCTATTTTTACCCCTTTATCTGCACTTTTTACCTCTCCCCAAGTTTTTTAATCAAAAAATTAATTTTCTCGAACATAATATGTAGAAAACAAAAAAGTTCGTATTTTCTTACCTTTATTCATCATTTCCGAACATATGATGTATCATATGCCCTATGTTGCCATAGTTCTAAAGACCAAGTGACTGCCACTCCCGCAAATCTGACCCCAATGGAATAACTGTGCCTAAACTTCTTAGTAATGTAGATCTTGCCTAGAGGAATCTGGATACCGAATTTCATGCCTTTACGTACCTAAATAGCACATAGATATGTTGTCCTCTGTGAATCCCACCCCTATAATTCCGACCCCAGTGTACCAATCAAAACCAAACTAAATAGTGCAGATGGACATGCCCATAGGAAGCTACATTTCGAATTTCAACCTTCTACCTCAAAAAATGTAGTAATTATGAAGGGGATGGACTGACATAAAACCATTATGTAGCTCCATTCTACCGCTACTTAATTATATAGATTATCAGCACTTGAGCAATCGTGGGTCGACAAAGCGATTTCATGTGTGCGTGTGCTGAGGTCAGTATGTTTAAAAGATGAACAGAAAGTAACAGTGTATTCCTTCTTGACAAATCGATTGTTATATGACATGCCATTATCTTGATATTCTTTACACTCACTGTTTTAGCACGTGAATTCGACTTGAAGGGGTCCACGAAAAATTCTGAGAAGTTGATACAGCCGAGCTAAGACTTTGATGGTCATATTTCTGAAAACAGAATTTGAAAAAGTTAATCCGTTTTCAAGTTATCATGCAAATAGCGGCTGGCTGGCCTGATAAACATACAGACCAAGGGTGCATTCTTATAAGTAGCTTTTATGCTAAAGCTCCTAATAAAAGATGGAGCCTTTTCTATTTTCTAAATACTATATTCGAAAATCAATTTTTTTGATTTTAAAAAAAAAAAAAAAAAAAAAAATGGGGGATTAAAAAGTGCAGATAAAAGGGGTAAAAAATAGATGTATTCCAGTGCTTTCACTTACTTTTCTATGCTTTCTTCAGGGGGATTAATTTTTTGTTCCATCTTTTATATTCAGAGGTTGTATCTCATGCATCTTTACAATTTATACGGGGTGGTCATTTTATCATGCACCCTAGCATTGTGTTAGAAGAGAACATCTGTTGATTGCAAATTGCTTTCATAAGTATCCCAAGCATGTCATTTCAAAGGAGAAGAGAAGGCAGTTTTCAGAAGGGAGTGTGCATTTTTGAAACAGTGGGAGCAGATTGGAATGAAAGTACAGCATGAAGTAGCAGGCAGTGTATTACACCCTTTTAAAAACTCCTAGGATGAACATTGCGTTTGTTTATTTCATCTGTATCCCTTTCCTATAAAGCATATGATATTGAATACTTGATGAATGTTGGGTTGTGTGATAAAATAATCACCCTGTATTTGCTCCTAAATAACAGCCAATTAAAGACAATTGTTTTAGGCAAAAATAACTTTGTAGTACAGGATGTTAAACTATGGAAACAAATTTTGTGGGTGGTGGGGGGGGGGTTGATTGCTGATGCAACCAGGAGCAAAAAATGTCATCTACATACCCGTCAACACTCGCTTTTGACAATTTTTAGTAAATCTCCTGTCCTATAGATTTTTTTATTCAGTAAATAAATTAGTTGAAAATTACATGTTTTGTGGGTCTGTTCCACGATTTCCAGTTTATTATCACAACACCGAGAACAGAACAATTCCCTATAAAGTGAACGTACTACAGCACCTAGCATAGTGCTATTGACCGCTACTTTATAGCAAGTTAGCATTCATGTTACAGCAAACAGAACATCGGTCATTTAGTTTCGAAAATCTTAGCAAAAGTTGCCGTAGAAAATAAGAAATATTTCAGTTTCCAAATAATATACAGTTTTAAAAAATGGCCATATGGAATAATTTCCTCGTATTAAGGACCCAAGAAAAGACCCTCTCGAACTTTAACTTCAGTATGCTGGAGTTTAAGATAAATGTTTTGTTAGTCTTTATTTGTTAGATTATTTTGTTCGTCTTTATGATCAAGATAAGGTTATTTTCCTTTTAAACTTCAGTTAGCTTTACTTCCAGTATAATCTTGGTGTGTAGATCTCCCAATTTTTTACTTTTGAATGTTGGAAGTCTTATATCTGGAAATACTGCATTTGTATTGCTAGATAGCAGTAACATTACTTATCAAAAGTCTCCCATAGCAGTGATCACAGCAGCAGAACCAGATTGCCTGTAATGCAGTTAGAAGTGAATCTGGGATATTTGAGAGGGTTAGTCAGTCTTTGCTTTGACGTTACAGCATTTGCATTGCCACTTAGGCGGTCATTCAAGCATTTGCAGTGATTGGGATGGTTGTAGATACAATATACTTCCTCATGTCGATATGTTTGCTGTGCCTTTTCAGACATGTATTCATAGGGCATTATTTTGTTTCTTGTGTCAGCAGTCATCTCCCAAAGTTTATCATAGCTTCTTAACATCTTGTTTAAGAATTTGGAAATTCCTATTTATGCAGAAAGTTTGCAATAGCAGTCCTTGTTTGTATATTAAAACATAAGTAATTCATTGTATTTTTTTCTTTCTATTTCATTTAGAATGGATAATGAAAGTACAGATGGCAGCATTGGTGATACATTTTTATCAGGTGGTGGTCAATATATAGTTCATGCCGAAGGTAGGTTGTTATTGCTTTGTCGCAAAACAAATATCAAAATTATTTTTTAGAGAGTTATAAGGAACTGTTCAAAACTTGTTCATAAATCTCTAGTAAATGCTTATTCAGTATAAACACGTATAGTCTAGTGCATAAAGGTTTAGACTTAAGTCATAGTTGAGCATGTGAATAGCACATCCCAAGCGTATACGTGCTACCCTTTTTTCATTCAGAGTCTAATCTGCCATGACTCTCAGTAAAAGTACCTGATTTTGCAACCGATCAACATCTGGTAAGCTTAGTTCCTACGGAGCAGGGAAAAACCTTTTAGCACTAGACTGTACATGTACAGGATGTTTCAGTCAATTAGTCCCCATTTTACTTCCATACTGTGACATAAGAAATGATCGTGGAACGCCACTGATGGAATCGTGATTTAGATCATATTTCTAAGTTTTTTCTTTGAAATCTGGCAACACAGCCAGTCATTTCACAATCCAAAGTGGCACAGCTGCTAAGAACTGAACAGAAAACACGGGTTGTGGAATGGTTTTTGGGAACAAAATTTCCTATTGCTGTTCAAAGTAGTTAAGAAACCGCTTTAAATGTGCACATGTACCAGAGCGCGATAAAGAGGTAACATTCAAGAACAGCATCCCGCAAGTTTGATCACCAGCAAACGTTGAAACTATTTGTCAGAGTGTTGTTGCTTCCCAGCCAAGAAATCATTGTTAGCTGAAAATGGCATGTCCTTGATAAGCACCTGGCATATACTGCAGAAAGACCTCAACATGTTACCCTACAGGATTCATGGCTTAACAGTGACTACTGTGGCATAGAGGGAGGCCTTTGCCCAAGAATTTGAAGAACACTGGAAGCCAACCCGGCTGTGCTGGACAGATGGTAGTGTTCTGATGAAGTGTATTTTCATATTATTCAGTGATGGCTACAGAAACAAAGGGCATCGTGATGTGCTCGAAGGCAATGGGGCACTGAATGTCTGAAAGGGGCACTGACTGCAGCTAAATTCTTGCTTTAAAGTTACCAAAAGTACATGGGGATTTCAGTGACCTACATTTATATTTTTAAGGCATAATGCTATCTTCGGAATCTATATGCGATTAGGGCACATTAAAGCTTTCTAATTTCTTCTAGGCTAATCCCTTCCTTACTTTGTGATGCCACGAAAAGACATCTGGTGGTACAGTCCTTAATAGTTTTTAAAGTATATTTTTCAATAATTTATGCACTATATTTGCAGGATAAAATTGCGAATAATGATTGCATAAAGATTTTTAAACTTTATACCTTATACAGTTGATCTGTATTATCCCTCAACATTTTATTAATGCTAATTTAAACATGAAAGCTTATTGAGGAATACTTCTTCTCGCAGACGAAGCTGTTTGTTTTGACAGTAAAGTGACCACAGGAAACCACCACACACGAATACAAAAGGCTCGACTTGTCAGCGCGGAGGATAAAAAATGCACAAGGAGTAATGCGATAAACAGCTCGTCACTGCTATCAACTAAATTGATGCAGTTAGTTAATATTTGAAATGAATGTACATAGCAGTTTAATTAAAATGTTTAGGCTTTAAATCACTCATGCTACAATGATAAGCTCCAATGAATACTTAAGCCGCAGGTACCGTTGGAACTTTCAATGCTAAGATATGGCATGTAATATATCAAACGACTCGTAATGTGTCATGAGTGAATATAACGAGTAAATGATGATAGTGACAATTAGTTTAGTAGCACGTGTCCTAATGGTACCATATGGACCATAATTTGTCAGGACTGAATTTATCATTAATTTTGAGGTTCATCAGCCGATAGTTTAATCATGATTATCTTTTGACTGACCACTCACTGAGACTGGTGGCTATGTATACGTTTCCCCAACTCAAAAGTATTTTTTTCCCGTTTCTAGAAGACATCTTAAAATTTTGAAGAAAAAAATTTTTCTTCCGTACATATGTGTTGACCAATTTTATGCTAACTCCTCCGAAATCGCAAAAAAAAAAAAAAAAAATCCAAATGAAATTAATACGAGGCAAGTCAATAAGTCAATTTGACATTAGGTATCCAGGAGTAGCAGTTCATTACTAATTTATTCTATATATCCACCACTGACTGCAATGCATTTTCCCCACCGTAATACCAATTTGGAAATGCTAGCTGCATAAAACATCGTTGGCTGCTGGTGTAACCACTCTGTCGTGAACGTGGTCACTTTGTCGCTTATCATGCAAGGCACGACATAGGATATTGCGTTGATTGTTCCACATGCTGTGCAGCAGTGGTTATTTATATCATGTATAATAAAAAATAAAAACCAATATGCTTAATTTTCAATTAAAAATGCATTAGAAGTCCATTAATATGCATCCGCAAATAAACATGGTTGGAAAACAATTTGAAACCATGTGGTCCTAGAACTTTGAATGCAGATAATAGAGTACTTCAGATATTATGTGAGGCCTAGCACCATCCTGTTGGAATCATTGCTAGTGTCAATGGAACCTTCTATGTTGCAGATCAGGAATAAAAAACGAGTCAAACTTCTCCAGATAATTCTCACCAGTCACGTACTCCTTAAAGAAAAAAAAAAAGGACCAATGAGCCCTTGCACTTAAAAAGCATATCACAACGACATATATTCGGAGGGAAGGCTAGTCTTGTGCATTACCTTCGGATTTTCCATACCCCAGAAACAAACATTGTGTCCGTTTACATTTCCAGTAATGTGAAAATGCACTTCATCAGAACAACACCATCAGTCCAGCACAGCCGGGTTGGCTTCCAATGTTCTTCAAATTCTTGGGCAAAGGTCTCCCTCTATAAGGTTATATAAAATTAAGTAGTGAACTGCTACTCCCGCACACCGAGTATGGTCTTGTTTGGCCAATAAATTGGTGTGAAAAAAATTCGTGGAACTGACTTATTGATTTGCCCTCGTAATTGTTAGAGGGTTCCTGAAACTATGCCTTGGTATATTTTATGACAATTGGTTAAGCCTTTTTAGAGACATTAGTGTTTTCTAAAAATGAAGAAATGGTTGTACGTGGGCAGTCCAGAAAGTAGTACCCGTTTACGCATATCGATGGCACCACTGATCCAAATGAAAGCATACGAATCAGGTATCGATACCAACATCTTAGTTTTGATGAGGTCGAATTTTGAGTTCATTCAGTGCGTAGTTTGAGTTTTGTGACGGTTTAAAATGAAAAAGAAGATAGAAAATCCCGCCAAATGCGAAGTGCGAGCAGTCATCTGTTTTTTGAATGCAGAAAGTGTCCGTCCCAGCGAAATTCATCGCAGAATTACGGAAGTTTACGGCATGGGAACTATGGATGAGTCATCTGTAAGGCGTTGGGTTCGAAACTTCAAAAAGGGACGAGCTACTGTGCACAATGAACAGCGGTCAGGTCGCCCATCCACGTATCACCAAAGATCTCAAGAAACTTATCGATGATTTCATCAGGCAAGATCGGCACGTAAAACTTAGTGAAATGTGTACGCATTTCCCTGAAATTTCACGACCATCTGAATTACAGGAAAATTTGCGCAAGGTGGGTGCCCAAAATGCTTTCCAACGAGCACAAGACTAATCGCATGGGTTCAGCGTTGTCCTTCTTGACTCGTTACGACGATGAATTCCTCGACCAAATTGTTACTGGGGATGAAACCTGGGTGTGCCATTTCACACTTAAGAGCAAACGCAAGTCCTTGGAATGGCACCATCCACGATCTCCAACAAATCCATGCAAGTTTAAGCAGCCACTTTCAATGAAAAAACTGATGGCTTCAGTCTTTGCATTTGGCAGGATTTTCTATCTTCTTTTTCATTTTAAACCGTCACAAAACTCAAACCACGCACTGAATGAACTATAAATTTGATCTGAGCAAAGCTAACATGTTGATATCGATACCTGCATCGTATGCTTTCATTTGGATCAGTGGCGCTATCGATATACGTAAACGGGTACTACTTTCTGGCCTGCCCTCGTAGTACATATCCCAGCGAACCAAACTCAATAAATTCGACGTGCAGATTCCCCACATTAAGACAATTTTTTTTTTT
>JAHWFO010041365.1:2211025-2232839 GCA_023313115.1 Rhysida immarginata | reverse complement strand
TTCATTAAAAAAATGAATACTGCTTTAGACGGTTCCTTAAACTATGCATTGATGTATTTTTCAGGAAAATTGGTTAAGCCTTTTTAGAGATTTTTTTTTTTTTTTTTTCCTTCTAAAAATGAAAAAATGGCTGAAGCCAAGGTCAGTGGAAGAAAGGTCTTGCAATATTTGACGCAAAATTCACTGCTACTGCACAACTGACATCACTAGCACCAATATTGCTCCTCAGTAGCACGATACTACATGATAGTTGCCATGCATAAGCATAAAAATTAATTCTACGTTGACTATATGTGCAATTTTTGTGTGTTGGAATCACGCTGATAAGGCCAAGGAATTAAATTTCCACTTTAATGCGGAAAAAGTTTCGAAGAATGAAACTATTTTAATAACTGCATCCTTTTGCAGTGACCATAATACTGAAGCAAATTGAAAGTTCTTTGGATGTTGAATTTCCTACTGTAATATTTGATTGTGATGTTGTGACCTCAGATCAATTTATTAAATATATCTGAAAAGACAATTATTGGAGGGAAGAAAAAAAAAAGTGGCTTCAAAACCCAAAAATTTTGGGGGGGGAAATTACAATGTTTTTACTAAGGAGTTACAGGCAGATGATGCAGAATTTGATTGGTATCACACCTATCAAGAGGATATTTAAGCTATCTTCTGATAAATTACTAAAAGTTGCTGAAGTAATGAATGACATTTTTAGAAAGTTCCATGGTTCTTCTTTAAGAAAAGAAAAAATAATTACCAACATTTGTCAGCTAGCTGAAAGAGCGTTAGAAGAAAAAGATTACATGAAATCTTTATATTGTTTTGCATGTGCATGTGTTGCTAAGGGTAAAACAATTGCCAAGCAATAAAACAATAGCATTTGCGACAATACACATACATTGATGGTTTTTGTGAAAATATATGTAGACAGAGTCAGTAGTGTAGCCAACGAAAAAGACAGGCCTGGGCACTCAAGTCACCTGACCATAGTAGTCCGAGCAACAATCCAACCTTCATTGTTTCCAACAAGCAAAATAATACTATTGTTAAAATCCAATATGGAGACCATGAAAGTTTGTTACTCAGACTACTATGGTCTGATGGCTTTTGAGTGCCCAGACCTGTCTTTTTCGTTGACTATGAGTCAATAGAAGGTATGATCTATGGACTCTCTCAAACCATTGTTAATGTAGACCTTCGCGGTACTAGTGCCAGCTTCTGAGTGCTTCCAGAATTGCACCTCACAACCCGAGATTAGCTGTCTGCTGTTATTCACACTCAACAGCTGGTGCTAATACGCAAAAGTCTATACATTGTTAATGATTGTTAACCATTGTTAAAGATTCATAGCAAAATGGAAATTACGAGTCCATAGACCATACCTTCTATTGACGTAGGGCAAGAAATACATAAGTGAGGCAGCAGCAGTCAAGTAACCGTAGCATTTAAATCTTGCGAAATTGTTCGCAAACATGACTTCTAGTTGTATATAAATCTGTTAAGACTAGAACTGATATCAGATTAAGATTTATGAACCGTAATCTTTTTCATGAATGGAAACAGGGGAGAGAGAGAGAAAATAAAACTTAAAAATTTGTAAACTAATTTGTTTATTTCATTGATTAAATAAAAAAAAAAAGTTTGTGTATGTAGACTTTTTGTAGCTTTTTATTATGATTTATCATGTGTTTTCTTTCTTGCTCTTGTTTTCTCGTTAGATTCTTCTAATTTTACAATGTTTTTAAGTGCAGGTAGTACAGCGCTTGGTGCACATGTCATGTTGCATCCTTGCGAAGCCCACCTGGCGCATTGTGAGACCTTTCTTCCACTGACCTTGGCTGAAGTATTCATACCAGAGAACCAAAGACCATAAATTCAACATGTATGGACTCCTGTCTTCGAGATGAATAATTTTTCGAAATAAATTGTTTGCCTCTGAAGAGCCAATTTTGAGTTACTACTGTTTTTTATATCCCCTCACCCCTGCGCAAAAAAAAAAGAAAAAAAAAATTCTTTTCATGATAAAGTGGGTGGAGGCTTGTGCAAATGTACCATTCCATTATTTCAATTTATATGATCAGCAAACGTATGAGGCTGATACAGAATAAATAAATAAGGACCAGTCGATTATAGAATGAAAACGAATGGAAATATGAAAATTTTATTAGTGGTTTCAAATACATACATCCTTAAATTATTTGTCTACATAGTCACCATTTAGTTCCAAACATTTTGGTATCGTGAAACAAGCTTCTTCAAACCCTCTGCTTCAATTCCACCTGGTATTTTAGCCAGTTTTACACTGAGGTTTTCAACTCTTCAGTTTCCTTGAATCAGTTTATAATGTGATGGTTGTTCCAGGCTTCATGAAATCAACCAAAAGCACACCCTTTTTGTTCCAAAACACAGTTGCTATGTTTCCTTTGCGACTGGTGTTGCTTGAAGCAGATTGACACGACTGCATAGATTGATCTTGAAACTGACAAAAGTGAACATAAAATAGTAGAGAGGGAGGAGGTTATCAAAGCTTGAATGTCTGTCTGAATATATTCCTAAAAAAATTGCTGCTCCTTATGCACATGGCTTGTGGCTCCTTTTTTATGTGAAAAGATTTCCTTGTTTAAGGGGGGTATTTGAATGTTACATATGGTACGTTCATTTTTTTTGGAGGGGGGGGGGGTTAAAATTTTGTCATTCTAGCAAACTTATTTTGTAAATGAACCCCAAGATGAAAGGCCTATATAACCACTATTTGATTCTTTTCACTACAAAATTTCAAATGCCTGTGTAACTGCTCATTAAGCGATAAAACAAATTCTTTGTGCATTCTGTAAAGACAATAAAAATCTAACAGTCTCAACAAGTTATGTCATCCTTTGTAACTGAAATATTATTCAAGGTCATCTCTTATTAAACAAATCAGATTCTTGAAAAGAAATACTAAAAGTGTATGAAAAGTCATCTTGTTTCAACTACACATGCATCGAATTCTTGATTCAATAGGCAATCCTCCGAGGACCTAGACTCAAATGGTTAATCAAATGTGATACTTAATGCAAGTATTTTATTAAGATGAATAAGAAAAGTAACACTGATTGCTGATTCAAGTGTTAATCTTTGGTGGTGGAAATGATCGTTAGATTTTATATAATTGCTGATGTGTATGTTTTCTTCCACTGTTTATGATCAAATCTAAGTTCAGGATTTGCAATCCTGATCTGTATTAGAGTTTGCGGTCAAAACGCATGAAAGGCTTATCTTTTTCTTTTCTTTATTTTTTTCCTTTTTTGTTTCTTTTCCTGCTGCAGATGGTGATGACAGCATGGGTGCTGGTGGTGATTCAGATGGGGGAGACGGAAGTTGCAAAGACAACGAACCCCTGCGAGAACAGGTGCTGATCAATTTAGAGCAAAGTAACTGGATCAAAGTAGGCGTTACCTGTTACAGACTCAAAATTTTCCTTCTTGAATGATTTTTTTTTTTTTTAGTATGCAATAACGATAAAAAAATGCTGAGAATTTCTCGAGAGAAATTATCAGTTTTTTTATTTTGGGAAAATTTTATTTCATTGCTCAGGCTTTTTCCCCCTCCTGTAATATGCTTTTAAAACTTTGCATTATTAACATCTGTAAAGTAGATAATTTATAGTAAATATTATTTGAATTACACAGGTTATTGGGAGGGAGGGGGGAGGTGAATCTTTGGTCTGCTATTGAGGGAAATCGATTGGTTCCAGCCTGAATTCCAACCTTGAAGTCAGTCTTTGTCCAATATCTTAGGATTTTAGTGTTTACAAACTTGGGCAGAATGATTTTTAAAAACTGTCTAAACGTAAACAGAATAACCATTATCATAATGAACCGAAAACAAGTAAATAGATGATGTAGTTAAACTTGCCCCTGTTTGTGTCTTAAATATAAAAAAATATTTTAAATGCTGCATGCTAGCTGAGTTCAGATTTGGAATTGGCACTTGATTAGATTAGAGCACAGGTTTTTTCCTTCATTAGCATAACAATTGGTGAAAGGTGTAATGAATGAAAACCATAATGTTCATGTTTAACTACATTAATGTAAATGTCATTCCTTTAATTTTTTAATTTTTCATTAATAATAATGATACAAATTTAAAAAATTATATTAAAAAAAGGATAAACAAGTTTTTCCCCCTTCATTGACCATAAAAAATTTGTTTTGATGTACATTAAAATTAATTGTTTGTTTTGTATCTTCCATCTTCAGGATCGTTTTTTGCCGATTGCAAACGTGGCAAGGATTATGAAAAAAGCCATTCCCAAAACGGGCAAAGTAAGTGGTCATTTCAGAAGTGAATTATGAATGTGTTAAGTTTAGAGAAACAAGGTTTGCTTGTGAAATTTTCTCATATTTCAGACTTTAATTTAGAATTACAGTAAAAAATTTTTAATCTGGCAAAGACTGGATCAGATCATCGAAAGTGCCGAATTACCGAATGAAAATTCTGCTTCCCTCCTCTATAAATTTTCTTTCCTGAAAAAATAGTGCAAAAATTTTGCTGGCTTGAAAGAGAATAGATATGGTCTTTTTGATGAGAAACCTTGCTAAACTAAAAAGAATATACATTACATGTATCTATTTAAAAATATTTATCCATGATTAATATGTTTGATTGTCTTCTCAATTGTAATTTTACTGATTTTTATCTTTGAATCTTCATTTAATATTTCCAGTGAAAATAACGAAGTAAAGAATTTATGGGTAAATGCCGGTCTGTTATTCTGTGAACTGGATAAATCATAGTCTTATACATATCATTAACTTCACCTATTTTGACATATAAATATGGGCCCTTTTATATTAATAACACAATGGTCTTTATTAAGAAAAATGTTGTGACTGGTATGAATAACTAAATTGAGGTGCTGTTGCATTCTTGTGTGTTTAATACAGCAAATAAATGACAATTTAAAATTCAGTTTAGTTTTTTCTACTTTCACTGAGTTTAGATTTTTGTGTTTTGTTTTGTTCGGAATTCCTTGCTGAAGAAGTCTTCAAGTAGAATTTTTCGTGTATCCGTTTTTAAGATAGGATTTGAATGTGTCCTAATTTGCATATTTGGGATGATGAAAAGTGTACCATGGGATAGGTCGCCCACAACTTCCCATTCATTGGATTCATCAAGATTGACATACCATAAATCTTCTATTATAATGCACCCCCTTGTATAATGCGATTCCACTTTTTCGGCCCAAAAAAACAGCAAATATGCTATCCTCTTGTATAATGTGATCCCCGTTTTTGACTCCTCGTGGAAAATGAAATGTGCAAAAATATACATTGCCAGAGTTTATATATTGCTTGCAGTGCTATTGTCAATCAAAACTAACCAATCAACACAAAGTGGTATACTGGGTGGCATTGCACATTGGCTTAAGAGTTTTGTTTACATGTAGTTTTTATGTATGACTCGCCATATCGTGCCTGTTTGTAACCCAAAATGATTTTAATGGGGGAAATGTCCCAAAAATAAATTGAATTTTGGTGAATTTAAACTTTATATAATTTTGAACAAAGACAAAAATGTTCAGTTACATGCATTTTTAGTACCCCTTTTTATAACTTTTTTGTTTTACAGATCGCAAAGGACGCTCGCGAGTGTGTGCAGGAGTGCGTCTCCGAATTCATCAGCTTCATCACAAGCGAGTTAGTATACTTGAAAAACCTTGGTTTTACTGGAGCTTTTCCATTATTGTGCTCATCGTTTACTAAAATTTTTGAGAGAATAATTTTCTTTTATTTTCTTTTTATTTTCTTTACCCTTGCAGAGCAAGTGACCGGTGCCACCAAGAAAAAAGGAAAACCATCAATGGAGAAGACATTTTATTTGCTATGTCAACGCTAGGCTTTGACAATTATGTCGAACCTTTAAAACTCTACTTGCAGAAATATAGAGAAGTGAGTTAACTGTGGTGTTATGTATGTTTTTAGAAACAAGAACTTGAACGATTTCTGTAATGAAAAACTGTGTTTATTTGTTTATCCTAGGCCATTAAAGGAGAAAAAACCGTGAATTGCACGCACTGTGGAGAAACAAATGTAGAAGAACTGGGTGAAGATTCTTTCTGTAAGATTGAAAGTAATTGAAATTACTTTGTATTGTGTTCCCTTTTTTGTAGCCCACTTAAAATATGGAGCTTAATAACATTTAAAATATTAGATATTAAGTCACATACAGTGAAGACAGTGGGCTCTAGAAAGGTGCAACAAAATAATTATTACTGAAAGTAGTTAGATAATTAAAGACTTTTATCTATTACAGTTAAGGATAATGAAAATTTGGAGGGCTTGTTAATGGATATCAGTTGTTCTTACAAAACTGTTGCGTAAAAATAGACAAAATTAAACGTGATAAATTCCCTTTTTGTACGATATCTTTGCATTGGAAATAGTTGGTTCTTATTTCTATAATTCTCAGTTGGAAATATTTACTGACTGAAGAAATTAATATAGTAAGAAATAATAATTTTTTAGGCTTGCATACATGGACTTGTAATGCTCTGGGAAAATAATTACAGAAGAAAAGAAACCGGACTTGATATTTTACTACTGCTAGTACGATCAATAAGTTCGGAGACTGGCCTTCCGGACTGATATGATGTATGGTTATCACGTGTTACACACAGCCCCCTCTGCAACTCTGCCAACACGAATACAGCTGATGAAAGTATTCCTGGAAGACTTTGGTGGAGATAGTCTTCAGAGTGGCTGTCGCTGCTTCCTGAACTTCATATGCACTCTTGAAACGATGTTTTTTTGAGTTCGTTTTTCAGACGAGAACAGGTAAAAGTTGCATGGGACAAAACCGGGTGAATAGGCAGGGTGTGTAAAAGTTGACGTTCCCATTTTGGTCAGTGCAGTCTGCACCATGAAAGATCGATGTGCAGGGGCATTGTCATGTTGCAGTACCCAATCCTTGCTTTTCCAGAATTCTGGGCATTTCTGGCAGACAGCATTATGGAGGCGAACAAGGATCTGTGTGTACCTTTCCTTGTTCACTGTTGTCCTTTCCGGTACGAACCTGTAATGCACCATATCCTTCTGACGAATGTGAGCAATTACTGATCACTGATATGCATTGTTTGGAAAATCCTGCACTGCAGAGCTGTTTCCTCCTTACCACTTCTCGTATGTGCCTCTACGCCAAGGTCAAATAGTTCCCCTCTCCCTCAAGCCTGATTGGAGATAGCACAATCTCCAAACTAATTGATTGTACTAGTTAGTATATTATCATATAATTCAGATATAATTCACAGTACAATGAAGTAATACAAGAAAAATCTCTTGTTCCACAACGTATAATTAATTTATAGGATGACAAATGCACATTTCAATAACAAGATTATCATCATCAGTGTTCTTTATATAATGAAGTTTGAATTTTTGAACAATTTATAGTAATTTAAATTTTTAGTGTTTTGTTGGATTTTTGCATTGTTAGTCTTTTGTTGTAAATGAAATGATGTGATCCAGGTAAGAAGTGGTGAATTATTAAGAACTGCCCAGGTGTTTATGTACAATGAAAAAGAATATTTACAACAGATGGAAAGAACATCTGACACATCATAATATGGATGATCAGACAAATCTGCTCATGCAAAGCATGCCAGGACAGAACTTCTTAGTAGACGATTTTAAACTTGTTTTCGATATCAGCAATCATTGTCTTCTTGACTTCAGTCCCGGAACTTTGATCAAGCTTGTATACATGGTTAAATTTTGACCCTTTTGATGCAGGGTTCAACTAGTGCAAAAACAACAATAACATCAGAAACTAAAAAATGTCAAATTCATAGTAAAACGTTTAAAAGAATGCAAGTTTACAATTTTCTAAGGTCTTATCACTCTTCATAATATCCAATTAAAGTTATTTTTTCTTTGTATACATGTTCAAAAATGTGCTTGATATAGTAAGCACTGGAGCAGTAATCGGAGCAGATCTTGGGTTAAAAGTTTGCACAGCATCATTTGAAATCTTGGCAAACTTAACAAAATTTCATGAAATTTGGAGATGATCAAGATAGTAATTAAGTGCCAACTTTTTTCTTTTTCCCAATTAGTAACAATGGCTTATTGAAGATATCCATTATGTATATACAGTAAGGGGGCGCCATGGGCTAGGGGACTTCGCAGAGCAAGCCAGCTCTGGAAGTTAAGCATTGCCTAGCACGGTAGTAACTGGATGGGTGACTATTCAGTGAAGCGAGTTTTTACTCCTCCCCCCGTGCTTTAGAGGACACATTAAGCCGTCAGTCCCGGATGCTACTACCACCACCTTGTAGCATTCGTAAAAAGCTGGCAGAAGCTCAAAAATGTATCTCCCAACCCGTCTGGTCAGCGTGGGAGATTAGACCAAGTTTTGTCACAAGGTGGTACTAGTTTTTATTTGTTTGCGTCTACATTTTTGGGACACCGTTTGAAAGCCAAATGAGCAGCTTTCTATATCTTTGGCATTGTCCACGTTTACAAAATGGGTTTAGCAGTGGTTGGTCAGAAATTGACCAATTGGAAACAATCTACAGTCACCATACATACATGATGCATATCTCCTTAAAGCGGAGTCCACATTGTGTTCACTGAATATTTCCTCGAATTAAGAAATTTAGTTGCAGTTTTCTTAAAATTTTATTAAAAATTATTTCGTATTATCCAAAACTGATATAAAGAACGTTTTGTATTAAGAGGATTATACTGTAGTTTTAAAATTGCTATTATTATTACTGGAATTATTAATATGTATGCGTTTCCCTTATTCTATAACAGCCAGAGCTCAATCTAAATTGCAAAAAATAATTGTTTGTCGCAATATATAAGATTGAAAGGTCATGATGTTGAATGTACGTCTAAAAAGTTTGGTGAATGGAAGCATAAAATAAAACATGGAAACAAAATACCTTTATTCACCCTCAAAGTAACATCCGTTGGACACAATACACTTTTGAAATCATTGATAAAGCTGCTGGAATTAGTCAGCGAATGCCTCTTTTGGATTGATCGAAGCACAGACGTCACATCTCGTCAGATGTCTGGTAAGTCTGCAAAATGTGTGCCCTTCAGGACCCCGTTGAGGCGAGGGATCAAAAAGAAGTCTGCAGGTGCCAGATCAGGCAAGTATGGTGGATGTGCGATAACAGTTCCACTGTGTTGGGCCACGTTGCATACACTGATCGCAGTATGCGGGCGTGCGTTGTCATGCAATAGACTCTACTTTCCACTCCTGTACATCTGTGGGCAAAGACGTTGGATGTGCAGGAGTAAGCGCTTCAAAGTAGCTTCATAGAATTTGGTGTTGACGGTTTGCTTCATTTCCATTTGATATGAGTTTTTTCACACACACTGTTCGACTGGCCATAGGAGACTAATCTGCGTTGGTTTCTTGCGCTCCTTACTATGCGTAGTCTCTCCATTGGTCTCTCCCTGGAGATGCGAGTAGCTGCATTTTTACTTCGTGTTGCTCTCAAGATATCCATCCATTCATAGAACTTTTTAGATGTAGCTTGTACATTAAATAATCGGTGCATCTCCATTGAATGTGTCATGATTCACTTTCTTAAGGCTTCTCCTCTACTTTTTTTTTTTTTTGTGAGTCACTATAATGAAAATAGTATACTTTATTTTAACTGCTTTAATTTTAAAAAGCCAACACATACAGTTAGCAGGATATACAGCCGACAATTGAATCGTAATATCCATAATTATTAATACATCTATACATAAAAATTTAAAAACCAAGGCTTTCAAATGATGCTTATTATATTGTTCTATTATTCAGGAAGTAAGAATGTGCATTTATTTTTTGTTTCTTTGTTTTCATTAGCTGCACAAACCTTGGCTGCTAATATGTTGACAACTGATCAAAGTGGACAGCAGAATGTCATTTATGCCACAACATATCCCAGTCAGGTGGGTTTATTAGTGATATTTTCTTTCAGCTTTTCTGTCTGTTTTAATTGGCAGTCAGATCTGTTGGCAGTAGTCATTAATGATTGCACTATACAGGCAAAAACTCCTTAACGAAATTTTCTGTAGAACGAATTTTTTTTAAAGTTTGGTTGGCCACACATGTACCCAATGTGGAATGATTTCACTCCTTATTACAAATTTTCTTCACAATGAACCGAATTCTTGGTCCCTTTGAATTCATTATAAGGAGTTTTCACCTGTAGAAAAAAATATATATTGTATTAATCTAAAACCATTGTTAATCACCAAAACAGTCCATCATTGTCTTTTGTTTTATCTGGCACAGATAACACAGCAGATCCATTTTGCCTAAAGAATTAACAGTATGTTAGGATTGCGACTACTTTATTCATAACGAGATGTCCCAAAAACAAAACTCCACCTCGAAGAACAAGTTACGCCGAACTATGATGAAACTATACGAAATATTACAAATAAAAACAATAACGTTCTTTCATAATTAATTACCTGGTAACATGTATATTTTTTGTTTTTATTTTGTTGCGTTTTGTTTTTCCCCTTACTGGAAAGAGCCTATGAGGATAGGAAGTTATCCTCCTCATTGCACCACCTAGTGGAATAAACTTTAATATTATTTGAATATTTATTATTACCAGGATAAGGAGCATGGTTTTCCATCAGTGGAAAGTATTTTATTAAAAAGGAGTTGGATACTAAATAAATGGTACAGATAGGAAGTGTTAAAAGTACGTTTTTTATCAACTTTATACGTTTATAAAGAAAGGGTTCTTTATATTTATTGTAAAGAAAATGCCTTGAATTTTATTTTAAGGTTATGTTATTGACATAAATTATTTGGGAAGAGGGGAAAATTTCTTTCAAATTATTTTAGGAAACTCTTAATTTTGTTTTTGATGTAGTGAACAACTTTGTGGCAGTCTATGTCGAATTGGTTATTTCTTTGTATTTTTGTTTGGATTAAACTTGTGCATGGCTGGCTTTTGATCGATTCTGCCACTGTTTGTTGAGCTGCTGTATGTGCTTATAGATTCTTTCATGAACTGGACAATTTTGTATCCTGGTATATGATGTTCATCTCTTAATATCTTGATCCTCGAGTCCATGAACTAAAAAAAAATAAATAAGAAACTCTGTATTACGTTATTTTAATCAAAATTAACCTGCACATAGCTTACTTATATATGTTCAAATTTCTGTCAACAAATACATAATGTATAACAATATTTATACTTTAAAATTAGATTCACAGCCAACTAATCATGTTTTGGTTCACATAATGCTTTTTTTTCAATATGCTTAAGTCATATTAGATTTCCTTTTGTAATGATTTTTTAAAGATTTTTTTTTTTTTTTTTTTTTTTTTCTGTAATTGAGGCATTGATGTGATCATGCAATGGTTTTTGAAGTTAGTTTTCAAAGATTTGAATAGATTTAGTATTTAGATTGGCTTTTCAGAGTACCCCCCCCTCCCCCCCACATGAATGACTTAATAAGTATGTAAGAGTTGAATATTTAAATTTGCTAAGAACTTAATCATCTTTCTATAAATTTAATTTCATTGACATTTTATATTACGGCGACCACGTAACATGATCATAATAAATACGGGATAAAATTACTGTGCTTTCCTATCTGCTAAATAAGATAATGAAGTTAGGTCTTTGACGTTGCTCTTTAATAGATTTATATACGTTGTGTGAAATGGAATCACTCATCCATTTCAAATAATGATTGTATAATCTGTAGCATTGAAATTGGAGCACCTTGCAGCAAACTGATGCTACAGGTAGTTCAGTTTCAATGATAGAGTACATGCGTGAAGAAACATGGGAGAGACAAGGCCAACAGGTTTAGTGCACTAGTGGGATCAACATTTCATGGAACCACTGAGTTAATGATGATATCAATTCAGTGTTGGCCCAAGTACTTAATCAAGTACCTGAAAACATTAATATTTTTTATTATGAAAAAAAAATAAGAACCCTGCCCCCATCTCAAAAACGTATACATTTTATAGTCTTTAATAAAACTTCTGAGTACTTTTTCAATTTAGTAATGATGTTTTATTAATAAAGTTAAATTATTTTAACTTTAGGGTTAAAGTAAATTTTAGCTCATTTAAGAATAAATCAGAAAATAACATTGGGCTGGTGGAGAGCTATACATTCTGCCTCATAATTATCATTGAGTTTGCAACTTAAAGAGAGAGATAGAATTTATATTAAAGTATTCTGATGATTGCCCATGGCAATAAGAGTTTCTTTATTTCTCTGTTAATATTAAACTGAATTTTGAACTTTCATGACATGAATATGTCACCATGTTTAACTGTAAGTTTAACAAAATGATATTTCAAGTTTCTTTATTTTTGGTTCATTTTAAATATATTTTCATGGTGTTTGTAACATAATGCTGTAGTTATTTTTTTCTTTTAATCTTTTGTTTTAGAAAGACAATGTACATATGATAATGAGATTGAAACTGGTTATGTTTAATAAAAAAATTTTTTTTTTTTAATATGGTGGCTTATTTCTTTTTACGTTTTACATTTTCAACATCACTTTCCTGTTTGGGTCAAATCCTTCAATTCAATTTTTCGTGTACTTCCCGTTGTTCAAACTATACCAAATTTCATTGGTTCATTTCCAGTTACAATTTAGTCCTGTATAAAATTTTTAAAAATTCAAATTCTTAAAAAAAAAAGTTTAAACTTCTCTTCCATTCAATTTACGTTCCCGGTAGGGGATAGGCCTCAGGACTTGTTTTTCTAGTTGGGATAACTTAATTGACTACAGGAGTAAATTGATTTTGCAAGAATAAAAAAAAAAAGCATAAAATAATAAAGTAAAAAAACTTTTTAAAAACGTTTTTGTTTTAAATAAAAAATGTACTCAAAAGTGGAAAACAATTTTTTATTTGCTTAATGGTTTTGTGAAAAAAGATAAAAATGTTGAGGTGCCCGTTGAATAAATAGAATCAATTGAAAATTCTAATTATTGTAAATATATTAATGAATATACACTAGAGTGCCAAAACTCATAGGAGAGTTGTATGCAAATTTTCAGATGTCGCTTGCATCGCGTAAAATTTAAACAAGGTAGACAATAAACAAGACTGGAGCAGTTTAACAAATGCAAGACATGTTTCTGGCAAAACTGTTTAATATTTTTCAAAGTAGTTACCTTCTGAGGTTACACCTTAATTGCAACATTCATTCAAGTTTTGGAAATGTGCTTTAAAAGTCCTGTCTTAACCCTTCCAAGTTCTGCTGTAACCAGGGCCGGATTTACATGAAAAGAGGCCCTTTCACCTCCCATTTTTAATGCTAACAATTTGAATGTAGGGCCCTCTTGATCTTGAGGCCCTAGGCTGAAGCCTAATTAGCCTAATGGAAAATCCGGCCCTGGCTGTAACGTTCTTTTTGATGTCCACTATAATCTGTATCCATTTCAGACTTGCTTTCACCTTTGGGAAGAGGAAAAAGTCTGGTGGAGACAAATCTGGGGGAATAGGGAGGGTGATAAAGCTCCGTTACTGGCTAAGAACTCCTTGACAAGCACTGCTGTGTGCGGTCTGGCATTATCGTGCAGTAAGAACCAACTCCCTTTTGCATGAACTTATGGCTGTACTCGATGGATTCTCTTAATCTTCCTGTAATACTCCTTGTTGACTGTTTGTCCAGGGGAAGAAACTTCTTATGGCTAATGCCACAGCTGTCAAAAGTCAGAGTTTTATGTTCTTGACTTTTCAAACCGGAATTTCTGTCTTTGCGGGGATGTTGGGGACTACCATTCCATTTCTGTCATTTCGTTTCGGGCTCATTAATAGCGCCAAGTTTTGTCCCGTCACACAATCGAATCAAGAAAGTTCCGGTTGGCATCTGCAGCTGCGATGAATTCCGTGCAAGCATCCACTCTGTTTCCTTTTTGCTCATCTGTTAAGAAATGTGGCACAAACAGAGCATCTATTTCCTTTTGCCCAAATCTTTTGTCAGTATTAGACGAATCGTTTCTTGGTTAATGTTTCAGGTTCATTTGCCGATCGCTTAACAAAAGTTCTCTCACCTTCTCGGTTGTTTCCTGTGTTCGAACATCCCATGTGTTCGTCTTTCAGCTCTTCCCAGCCATCACGAAATCTAGATAGTTCATCATCACCATACATTTGCTTTACTCACTTGTAAATTGCTGTAGCAGTTTTTCCAAGTTTAAAACGGAACTTAATGTTTGCCCTTTGGTCCATGTTTAACATTGGAACGTCAACAGTGACTGCGTGCGGTTGAAACACAAGAATATAGCAACTTGTACACATGGTAACGTGGATAGTTTACAGATCGAAAATGCGCATCGTCGTGATTGCACAAGCTTGAACACGTTCAAAGTAGCACCAGTCTCGTTTATTAATTGTTGAACCTTGTATAAATAGGCAGAGTGGTATGAGTGCAGTCAATTCAACTATTAGCAGCCGTCTGAAACTTCATGACTAGAATTATCAGAGTTTGAACACTTGAATGATAGTTGGAGCTAGATGTGCAGGACTTTCCATTTCTGAAGTGGTGTGGGCATTCAACATTCCTTGATCCACAGTATCAAGGACATACAGAGAGTTATCTCATTTAGGTATTACTTCCCACCATGAACAACGCAGTGACTGGCCATGGCTGCTGACCAGCGACATCTGAGCAGAATGGTCCTTCATAACAGGCACACTTTACTACGTCAATTAACAGCCACATTTAATGAGGGGCATACAAGAAACGTATCTATGAGATCAGTGCAGCGAAATTTGGCATGGGATATGGCAGCAAAAGATCGATAAGAATGCCTTTACTTACAGCATGCCATCGAAGACTGGGCCTCACCTGGGCTCGTGAACATATTCATTGGACCTTAGATGACTGGAAACGCATAGCTTGATCCGGTGAATCCACAATTCAGGTTGGTCCAAGCTTATGGGAAGGTTCGAAGTATGGTGTGTGATATAATCGAATGATCAATTCATGCACAACAGCCTGCACCTACAACACTCAAGCAGTTATGGGTAACTATCGAGACTGCATGGTTGAACATCTCTTCAAAGGACTTCCGATGCCTGGTAGAGTCCATGCCGCACTTCGCTGGACAAAAGGAGGTCCTACACAATATGGAATGGATATCTCATGACTTTTGGCACTTCAGAGTATTAAACAAATTAGGAATAGATGAGAAGGTTATTCTCATCTATTCGAATTAGGTTATTCCTAAGTATTACTACCACTGTAGGGCCAAATATGACTCCACAACATCTTGTTTTTCAAATATTTCCAAAAGTTGAAGAGCTAGTGGGCTGTTCCTCATTGTAATCTTATTTCTTTCCAAGTTGAACCATTGGTGGCATTGGGTTTTTATTGCTCTTCATTCATTTTTACAGAGTGTTGGGGTCACCAATAACCTCACGACTGTAGCTGTGTAACCTTTTTTTTTTTTTTAAGGTTCATATTGGTTTACGTTTTAAGCTACATCTTGCACAATAAAGTAATGACTGAGATTTACTCTAAAATTAGGTAATTATATTATGATTGAAAAATAAAAGGAAAAAGCGCTACTCACCTAAGTGAAGAAAGGGCTCGTGGTTTCTGGTTTGATCCCTGATCGCGAAAGTTTTCCTTTCTTTTCTCAATCTTACAAGGACAGGCTACGACGTTGGCATAACTGATTTGGGTGGGACTTGGCTTATAGGTCCTATAACTCATTAATAATTTTGATACAGCAGGGCATTTTTTTACATTTTCAACAAATGAGACGCATTTCAAAATACATCATTTTTATTTTGAAAACATTTATAACATACTTAACAAATGCAATCTCCAGAGTGATATTTGTTGTAGAAACAGGGAAAGCACAATATTTTTCTACGAGCGCAACAAATGAATGAGAACTGTCCTTGTTCGACATTTTACCAGAAGTTTACTTTCGCAGATTCGGGAAACACAAGCAAGGACCCTCTACCTATACGCCAAGTCCCACCCGAATCCGTTATGCCAAAGTCATAGCCTCTCCTTGTTAATATAATTGCATGCACACCCCCCTTCCCTCCTCTCTGATGTACACAAGCAAATTGTAGCATAATAAGAGACAAGTGCTTTTCATAGAACTTTCTGAATTGAAGAGTTTCTATAGAATTAATTCAACAAAAGGCGCTAATTTCTTAATACACTTGGACGCCGACTAATAAAAGGGAATCTGTTTCAATGTTCTCATGTGAAAACTTTACTATATGAGAACTGCGTTCATTAATTTTACGGATTTTGGGAACTACAAGAGAATCTGTTTTGCCCACAAGAAAACTTGCCAAAATGAAGAAGATGCCACATTAGTCCCCAGGTACGAAAACCTCACAAAAATATGGTACCTCACATTGTAACAGGTATTTTCAAGCAGTCTGTAAGACCAGGGATGGATGAAAGTCTTTCATCCATCCCTGGTAAGACTCACAAAAGATCATCTGTGAGCAGTGTACTGGTTATAAAGTTTGGTTTTACATACTTAAAAAGAGTGTTTTTTTAAAATAAAAAATTATCCTTTCTGGTTTCGAGAGATATAGGTTGATATATTATTTTCTCCTCATGTAGTTAAAACCATCATTCGCCCATGTCAAGTTTTATGAGATTGAAAAAAATACCATCAGGAGCAGTTTTGAAAACGAAAAATTTGGACTATTTTTGCTTCACATTTAATTGTGTAATTTAATAAAAAGATAAATAATGTGCCTTTATGATTTTATTAATTCTTTTTATTTGTACAATGAAAAAAATTTGGGGGTAGTTGTTCCATGGTAGTTGAGAGTTAATACAATTTAAAACTTAACGAAATATTGAACAAATAACTGCTTTGTTTTTTGCAACTTAAAAAACGAAGCTTTCATTACTTTTCATTTGTATGATTTCTCAACTGCCCACTTTATTTTGCTTTATCCATGCTGTTTAACACTCCAGAGGTTGCATCACTACAGTTTAGTGAATATCTTCTATTTAAAACAAACAAATGACCCTTCTAGAAGTCAGTATGTCATAATCCGCGATTGCTTGCATAGATTCCCATATAATAGACGCCACCAACTTCGTTACTAAAAAGTTTTGATGTAGAAGTCATTTATTTTACTCCAGTTAATTCCCAATATATTAATATTTTCCTGCTTAAAAACTTTTATTTTAAAACAAATATTTGAAGAAATTGCAATATGCAAATAATGCGGTGACCAGAAAAAGCGTACACGGAAAATTGCGCACACTGAAAAATGCCCATGGGTAAATATGTCCACAATGAAAAATGCGCACACATACAATGCAATGAGCTATAGTGAAGAGACCTTTACTCATAATGAAATAGCAACATCAACAACAAAAATAAAATGAATAATTATTAATTGAATTAAATGATATAATTATTAATATGTACGATCTCTCTCAAACGGAGTTAATGAAAACAAAAAAAAAAAAAAAGGAAATATACAAGATTTTAACTATTTAATAGGTTAAAAATTACATTTTTCACAATCACAATTGCGACTATTGTTCTGTGAGAACTGAAAAAAAAATTAAAAATGTTACTAAGATTAATATTAGGTTTAATAATAATTTTCATTTTTAAAGCGCTCAACAACAATATTCTTCCTTTCCCCGTTCACCGTTCATAACAAACAATGCACCCCCCTCAATACCTGCCAAGCAACGCCTCCTAAAGATAAGGCCTGAGCGCGAAAACGTCAGACATTGTTACATCATCATCCGAAGATACGTTTAAACGCATTTCAGGGCTTATTATTGGTAGAAATGCGATTAAACGTATCTTCGGATGATGATGTAACAATGTATGACGTTTTCGCGCTCAGACCTTATCTTTAGGAGGTGTTGGCCAAGCCGAGTCTCTCCGAAAGCCGTTTATTAAGCACAGCTATCAGCTAAAAAGAGCTTCCATCTCAGGCAGTAAACTCTGGTCCTCCTTACCTTTAGATCTCCGCACCTTATCGAACATCACTACTTTTAAAACCCGCATAAAGAACCACTCCTCCTCACTCCCTTTTAATTAACAACCAACCTTATCCCCACTTACCCCCTCCCCTGTAACAAAATTTCAAATACCAATTTGTGGTACACTGTATCTCTGTCCCCATCCTGGGACCTACCTTGTCGGCCCTTAGCCATACTGGCCCAGGATGGATGATTGTATTTTTCCTATAGATTAAATAAAATAAATAATAAAAAAAAAATTGGGTTTCAAACAGGATCGACTGCAACAATCAACCTGTTTCCGTCTGACATCTATATACTGCCAACTTTATAAACAATTCCCATTTCATTCAAAATTTCATTACAAATTGTTTTGCCTTTACATAAAAGATATACGTTGATAATATACTTTGATAACTCCTGTCACATACAAAATAATTTTCAACAAGTATAGTATTTTTAAAACAGCTAAACATTTATTTTTTCTAACTATTAATTTTCGTCTATAATCTATTTGCGGCATAGTTCATGATCGTAAACCATATCTCAAATGCCGTAATAAATTTTGCTCATTATAAGTGTTTCAAATATGCTAGGTTCTCAAATATCAATTCTTTATGGAAAAAGTTTTTTAATTTTTTTAATATTCCAATAATTTAAAATAAATCAACGATCAATCGTACCCAGGAATTTGGGAAGTCAGCCTCTGCGACAGCCTTGCGCGAATGCCCTATTCTTTAACATGGGAACACGAATTTAAGCGGCTCTCACAAAAATATTTTAATAGATATCAGCACACAATAAAAAACGTATCTGCATTCGAGCTTTTTCTTTCGAATGGTGCATTTTTTTAATTCGTACGATTAAAAATTGATTTTTTAGCAAGTGTCTGAAATTTTTTTGTATATTTTTAACTTTTAACCTTACGTCTATGGTGAAAAGGTCAACACTCGCATTGAAAAGAATTTATTTCTCCTAAACGAAAACGCAGCGCCAAAAGCGTTTTTTGTCACTCAATATAAACATTCCATAGAAAATTTTCGTTATTTTTAAATGGAAAATTAAACGTTATTTAAAGGTGCAAAATCGTTTTATTTATCAATTTTATACATAATTATCGTTATTAATGATCGTTAATGCGCATGTCTGCACCTATCTCAACTTCCACTTTCTCTAGTAGCTTAAAATGGATGCCCGCTGAACTGGTCGTCGCGACGCGTCGATTAAATTGAAATTTTGTAAGACTGATTTAAAGAAAACATGTATTAAATAATCGTCTAAAACTACATAGTATATGTACATAAGAGTTCTATTTGATTTTATGGATCGTGCATGTTTCGTTAATGGATACAAGCTCTTGGAAATAAGTAGAAAAAGCAGCAGCCTCCGTTTCTCTTTCGAATCTCTCTCCCAGCTCGTTTATGTTCCCAGGAGATGTCACGTGTCAAACGTCGTCATCCGAAGGTGTTTTCATGTTCAGTTCTCCGAGACGACGATAATAGGAAAACAAGATTGGATAACAATCCGTGAGATCGACGTTTCGGAGTGGGATTGGCCAACGGCGAACGACGTCAGAGGAGAGCGAGCGGGAAGATTGAACGCGGCCAGAGTATGAGAGAGAATCGTAGTAAAAACATCGCTCTTAATGTCTGCTCATCTTTGAATTGGAGAAACAACCACAAACCACGGCAGGAGTGGTGGCTCAACGAACTCTCGCCAACGCCAACGTCAGGCAAGCCAACAGCGAGCGAGCCCACGCCAACGTCAAGCAATTCCTCGCCACGAGGAGACAGCGAAGCTTTCCAGCAACGTACTCATTACTACGTAAGCGCCCTTGCCACGGGATTTTACCAGTTATTGGAGCCCTCGGCTTTCGACATCAACGAGCACGGAGGCGAGCGCCCATCGTTAGCATGTGCCGACAACGCCAGAGAACGCCAGGACGAAAGAAACGACACCGACGAGTCAATTCTCTCGTCAGGTACGTGCGATAGTGCTAAGCCATTTGACTGTTTTTCGTTTCAACGTACATGCCAAAATCTTCTCATACTTTGAGACTGCGTTCCCCGAGACGGCTGGAGCTGACCGAGTCAACAGCGTCTGGGCTGGAGTTTTTCCGTTCTCATTCGCCCTCTGCCACGAACAAGGAACAGGGGGAATTACTCCGCCTTTTCGCTGGCTTCTTCGTAAGCCGTTTGTTTTGTGATGGAGGGGGGAAGGAAACGAATATGTGTTTACCACCACCGAACGTTCAATTAGTCTTTATAATAAAACATAATAAGTGCCAAGTTCTACATTAAAAAAGATCAGAAGATAGTTGCGGACGCCAGTAGGAAAACTCCTACGAGTTATTACTAAATACTGCATAATGAGTATCAGTAATGAAATGAGGGTTGTTCTATTGTGAGAGACTTCAAATAAAAGAGATTCAGTCCTCTCAACAATCAAGTCAAATTTCTTCTTCTTCTTCTTCTTTCACAGCCCACGTCTCCAGAGGATAGGAGACTAGCTGATGCAGTTCAGGCAAATCCTAGGTTAAGATTGAATGCAAAAATCACCTAACGATTAATGAGGGGTTTTTGTAGTCTTTCCAGGAGATCTGTTACACTTAAAAAGTTGAATAAAAGTCTGATCACAACACGTTTCGATTTTTGGCTCATAGGCGTGGCCAAGAGAATACATTGTAGAGAGAAGTCAATTCCTCTTCGTCGGAGTTCTTGGATGAAGGGGACCCTCTGGTGGCGAAAAAGGGGGCAGTGGAGCAAAACGTGCTCCACAGATTCCTGCACACCACACTTGCAGAGGTCGGAGGTCACTATTTTCAATCTATGAAGGAAAAGATTTAAAGGCACGTGGCCAGTCCTGAGTCTGAATAGAACCGATTTCTCCTGATAAGAGAGCCACCTAGGAGAGGAATGGTTAAAGGATCCAATTTTGGGAATAAATTTTTGTAGTGACAAGCCTTGTTTTCTACAGCCCAAAGATCGTTCCAAAGCTCTGTAGTGCTTCTCCAAACACAATTCTTAAAGGTTGAGGCGTCTGCTCGTGATGATTTAGCTGGCTTTTCCCCTGTTCTAGCTCAGTGTGCGAGCTTATCAGCAAGCTCGTTACCATTACTTCCACGGTGGCCAGGGACCCAGAGAAATTTTATGTGGTAATTCTTAGAAATAAGTAGTTGTAATAAGTTTATCACTTGGCCGACAAGGTTTTTGAAGTGCCAGCGGTGCTTGTTAAGGCTTATTTGAATAGAGAGGAGCGCACTTTTACAATCTGTAAGGATAAGATAGAAATCCGGGGGAAGGGTTGCTATCAATAGCAACGAACGATGAATTGCCGTTACTTCAAGCTGATAAGAACTGGTAGCAGGCTTAATTTTTTGCGAAATTGTTTGTTCTTTAGATAGACACCAATACCACCAACGGGACACGAGGGGGACAGGGAAGCGTCCGTATACAATTTAGTGAATGCAGAGAATTTCTCTCTTAGAAACTCATTGAACAGACTGTTGCATATGGATGGCGTGGGGGCCTCAACTACCCAATTCGGAGTTTCAGAAATGAGGTCAAACGGGGCACATTCCCAGATATTCTTTAACACCGTCGTTCCACAAATCTTTAAATAGCCGCATCTGAATTTGTCTAAAATTTGGGACATAAGTAGACGGAGTCTGTTTGATTTTAAAACTAAAAGACAGTTTTCATCCAGTGAGAGATTCTCAGAATAGTTAGTGGCCACCTGACAAATTGAAAAGAAACTGGATGGCTGCCTTTGCTTCCCACCTAAGAGTAGGAGGGGGCAAATTAGACTCAACATACAATGCAACACAGGGCGAGGACGGGGGGGGGGGGGG
>JAHWFO010041365.1:2182429-2200600 GCA_023313115.1 Rhysida immarginata | reverse complement strand
TTTTTTTTTTTTTTTTTTTTTTTTTTTTTTTTTTTTTTTTTGCATTTCTCTATGATAGTTTCTTCCATATGAGCAAGCATCACTGTTACAACTCATCAGTTCTGATAACAAAATTCTTAACAAGGTTATTACAGTATTGGCTGCACTTTGTTGTGAAGTAGATCACCTTCAGCATGAAGCTCGAACTAAATTTTATAATGCTTTTTTGTTTTATGGGGAAGGAGGTAACAATTTTATATGAATTAACTAATATAAATAATTCAAGTGCTTGGTTGTGTATTTTATTGTTTTTTCTGGGTTACAAGAATACCCAGATATCTAATTAACTGTCCCTGTGGGATTGACCTCAGGCCAGACAAACTGATTTCTGGTTCAATAAATCTGTTGTCTGCATCATGTATATCATTACGGTATTTTGTTATGAATATTTCCTGATTTACTGATATTTAGGTTTCCATTTTTATTAATAGGCAGGTTACAGTCAAGTTGATAATACAGTCAGACCTCGAGTATTTGCCCTTCGTGATTTGTGAATTCACATATCCGTGTAAATTTCATTGGAACTGAACTTATTTGCATCCACGATATTTTTCACACATCCGTGAAATCCTCGAAAAACCCTACAGAAGTGTTTATGTTTAGTTTTCATGCTTTTAAGCATAAAATTGGTAAAAAAAAAAATTATGCTGTGTTCTATGAATTAGTAGAGGGAACATTAGTATATTTTACTGTAAATGTGCTAGTCTGACAAATATCTGTTAGGTAATACTGTACTTGTATTTTTACATCAAACATTTGTTGGTGGGGTTTTTTTTTAAAGGGTAATATATTAATCTAACTTTTAAATGAAATTAAAGTTTTGAGAGCATGACTTGTGGCGTATTTAGGGTTTCAACTATAGAAATAAGTATATATTACCATTTTTAGTGACTCTATTAAACATCTGTGAATCTTCTCATTCGTGACGGGTTTTGGAACCTAACCTCATGAATGTTTGAGATCTGACTGAAATGTTATTTTAAAAAATAATTTTTTCTCTGATTCGGAATTTTTTATCAGTAGATTTCATTACTGTAAACAAGAAATAATTAATGTGGTGGCTGTCCATTGCCTTTGCATGATTAGTAAAGGGTAACCACAAACATCCATGCTGCAGTGGGATTCGAACCCATGATCCGTGGATGTTGAGAGCACTGAAACTTAATTTTTTCATGCTTTTAAGCGTAATATTGGTAAGAAAATTATGCTGTGCTCTATGAATTAGTAGAGGTAACATTAGCCCTGCTGCTTTTGGCCACCAAGCCAGCACGAGATCTTTTGAGTTAATGATTTTATTACTTTTGATTTACTTACAAGTGAATCGTCACATTTGACACATCGATCAAAACTTTGTTGCAAATTATTATGGGACTAAATAATGTGTTGTATTCCTGAGAAGAGAGTTGTAAATAATAAAATTATTTTTTTTAAAAATTTCTATTATGAAAGCTATTGCAATTTTGGACTATTGTTGATTTGGTCTTTTATACTCAAAATAATCAAAATAATCCTAGGAACACAACTACAGTGAATTTGCAACGGGTGTGCTATGTGTACTATTTGTGCAAATGGTGAAATATTTATCTCTATTATAAGTGCATGTTTGTGCACGTAAGTTTGTTTTTCTTCTTCTTGTTGGGAACCCTTACCCCCTATTTTTGGGCAGTATCCATGGGCTCAACTATTTATTGTACAAGGGTCAGTCAAATGAAAACCGGAATTTTTTTTTTTACAGCTCCTTTATTACAGACAGAGTTGGAACAAGTACACTATTTTACAATGTAGTCCCCCTGCTTTTCGATGCATTTCCGCCACCGAGTCGGGACGGCATGGATACCTCGGAAAAAAAATCGTTTGACTCCGTGTGCAGCCACTCATGCACTGCCTGTTTCACCTCCGTGTCGGTCGCGAACTTATGGCCACCTAAGGAGTCCTTTAGTGAGCCAAAGATGTGGTACTGGGAGGGCATGAGGTCGGGAGAGTAAGGATGGGGGAGGCACTCCAGACGCAAGTCCTGGATAGTCGCCATGGTCGCACGAGCCGTATGAGATCCCTTGTGGTCCCAGAACAAGGTCAGCATCACCTTTCCTGCAGAACTTTTTTGGCTTTGGTGATGTCGAGTGCCGCCATTCCTTACTAGATCTGTGGTTGGTAGTGATGGACCCAGGACTCGTCCCCAGTCACAGTGTGCTCCAAAAAGGTGTCACCTTCAAGTTCGTAGCAGCACAGCAGCTCTTGGCAGGCATCGACTCGCCTCTACTTCATTTCGGGCATTAGCCGACGAGGGACCCATCTTGCGGCCACTTTCCGGTATTTCAGCTCATCATGGACAATATGCTGAGCTGAGCCATGATTGAGCTGTAATGCCGTTGCAATGTCATCGATGGTGACCCATCTATCCTGTAGAATCATCTCCGCCGCTGCAATCACCTCAGCTGTCACAAGTCGATGTGCCTAGCTTGGCCTCGGTGCGTCTGCCAAACTTGTTGTGCTGCTGCTGAATTTCTTACACCATTCGTATACCTGAGTGCTACACCATTCTTATACTGTGCCAGCATGTGTCGATGGATTTCTATTGGTTTCGTGCCTTCACTGTGTAGGAAATGGGTCACTCTACGCTGCTCTTTGGTGCACTCCAACAGAGGGGCCGCCATATTGGAAATGCCTGTGTGGCGCCACTGGGTCACGTGGGGACGCGGGACCAACGACAATTTATGGCGGGAGAGTCCACGCGCATGCGTACCAGGTCTGATCACAATGGGAGCGGTTTTCGATTTTCTACAGCGGTTTTCCGGTTTTCATTTGACTCAGCCTCGTAGACCAGAGCCTGTAGCGCCTGCACGATCGTTCGTGCGACGTGTGGACATGCGTTGTCGTGCAGCAGAAGGACGCCATTGCGATGCACAAGTGCAGGTTGTTGCTGACACAGTTTTGTGTGCATACTATGCAGTTCACGACAGTAGGTTGTAGTGGTGATCGTCTCCCCCTGCTGCAGGAAGCTGTAACGCACTACACCACGGATGTTCCATCGCAGTAAGTTCACATAGGACCCATTTGTCCTGCTTTTTCACCTTGCTGATGGTCCTAAGGTGTCTTCTGACAGTCGATGCTGATACAGCTTGATCCCCTGCAAGGTCCCGAATAGTTTTTGACGGGTCCTCTTCCACAGATCGCTTCAGATCAGCGTCATTCAACATGTTGGGCGGTCTGCCGCGTGGCTCATTTGCCAGATCTGTCACTCCCACCCGGAATTTTTGGAACCAACGTTGGACAGTAGGTTCATTTATGGTGCCTACACCGAATACCTTATTGATGTTTCGGGAGGCGTTGGATGCAGTGTGATTCAACCTGAACTCGTAATGCATTATCACACGTAATTCGTGTGAAGTCATGACTATCTTCGCTTGGGTTCAAACACTATTAAATATCATCGCAGACATGCAAACTTCAGGCAGCTGGTCGCTGATAACTTTATCTCTGGGAATGTACCACTTTGTTATGGGTACTTGCTACTAAATGTGGAAACCGTGCTGAAGCGCAGAACCCACCTCAAAATCCGACATTTGATATGCAACGACCTGATATATTGAATAATCTTTCTGTCCGAAAATATGGTCTACATTTACAATACAAAATTTACAATATGAAATGGTTCTTAATAAGTTTTTCATTTTTCCAAAGCAAACTCTGCATTTATTTGTTGTATTATGAGTAAATAAATGATAAATAAATCACAAATCCTTATTTTTCCAATTTTTAAAATTGCATTAATACTATATACTCTGTCCAATGAAAATTGAAATCCGCATATCCAGTTAAACTGCCAATTTCGGTTGTTAGACATTGTTGCAAAGTAAAAATAAAGATGACTAACAATTGAAATTGGAAATTTAATAAGATATGCCCAATTAATATTCGTTGGAAAAGGTATTAATATTACATTGTGCATAATGGGAAAAAAATCTATTTTTTTAATTTCTGTATTCTTCATATTGCTTTTCCAGATTCTCTTAATGGATTAAAAGAAGGAGAAGCTCAAATTTTTATTGGTAGAATAATAGAGTTGTTACAGGTGCCAGCTAACTGCATACTGTGTTATTATTTTTGCCTTAAATAACGAACTGTTAGAAAATTAATATTTGTATTTTTATTTTTTCCCACTTTATCAAGGAGCTCTCGTGTTTTGTAAATCGATGTTACGAAGTGACCAAGAATATCATTCATCAATTAGCATCACTCCACCATAACATTAAGTAATTTATATTTTGTGCATACCAACACTTAAAAGCTTTTCTTTCTCCCTCTCTATTTTTTGTGACATTTAATTAATTAATTCCTTGCTTATCTTGATCAGGGGTATCCAAAAGTTGATAGATGTTTCAGACGTTCATTTTCTGGTAAATTGAAAATTATATTATTGTACTTAACAAAACAGTGCACATAATATCATGTGATATAGAAAGATATAGCCTGAATTTGATTGTGCTTAAAAGTAGCGTCTTTAGTTGTTCATTAATGACATCTCTGAAGTCAACCAGTTTAACTTTCTAGATCATGAATTGAATTTATGGCATTAAGGAACTATACCCCATTTCATTTAAGAATACACTCCGTCAAAACAAATGGACATGACTTTTGCTGGCTATCATTGGCAGAAGGCCTCAGAACACTCCGATTAGCACCCTTTCACTCAGATGAAATAGTTACATTTTGAATGTTAATAAGTCAGCTTCTAAGAAAGTTTCTAAAATAATATGAAAAAATTTATAAAATGTAGCTGATTAAACTGTTTTTAGGATTGTGTTATTAGCGTTTTAGTGTTAAAGTTCAAAATATTGCTCGTTCGCTTTCCCAGATATTTTTTTTTTTTAAGCGACCATCATAGCCACATTCATGCTTTGAATTGATTATTGTAACACCTCTTCTTAAGATGTTAATGATTTACCATTGGAGAAACTTTATTATGAAGCATGTCCGGAAAGTAATGTTACAACCCCTGTAGGCGGACAAGTACAGTTATCAAAGGGAAATAATCCACACTTGAATTTTACTCTAAGTTTTACCGTTTCAATATTATTTTATTTTTAATAATTTAATATTACATTTAGAGTTAACATTATTAAGATTATTAAATTTAAATAATTATAAATAAAAAAGCTATTAAAACAACACATTAGCATGAAATGTAATATTAAGTATTAAACTCGTGTGGATTATTTCCCTTTGATGACTGTACATCATCCAGTCACATTAATGTGACCACCTGTCAGTAGCCAGAATAACCACCTTTTGCGGCACAGACAGCTGCGAGATGGGCAGGAAGAGAGTCAGTAAGGGTCTGGAAGGTATTGACAGGGATGTGAAGCCATGTCGACTCCAGTTCTGTGGCGAGCTGCCGTAAGTTACATGGTGGAGGATCCATGGCACGAACAACCTGATCGAGGTGATCCCACAGATGCTCTGTAGGGTTTAAATCCGTGGAGTTGGAGGCCAGGGCAGTACCATAAACGCATCCTGCTGCTCTTCAAATCACGCACGGACACTGCGCGCTGTATGGCACATCGCATTGTCCTGCTGGAAGATGCCATCGTGCTGAGGAAACACAATCTCATGTAGGGATGGACATGGTCTGAAAGGACAGATGTGTACTTCCATTCATCCGTGGTGCCATCCACAATGATAAGTGCATCCAGGGAATGCCATGAAAACGTTCCCCAGACAATAACACTGCCTCTTCCATCCTGGACCCTTGCGGCACGTGTTGCAAAGTGTTTTTCTGATGCTGAATGCCGTACATGCCATTGCCCATCTGTCCGATGGAGCATAAACTGTGATTCATCGGAAAAAGCCACCTTTCGCCACTCTGTTGCTGTCCAGTTGCGCTACTGGCGTGCAAATGTCAGTTTTTGTTGCCGGTGAACAGCCGTCAGCACCGGTACACGAACCAGCCGTCTGCTGCGGAGCCCTATACGCAGCAACGTTCGCTGAACTGTCGTTGAGGATACACGTTTGGTAGCAGTCCAGTTCGAGTAACACATGTATACTGTGCTGATTCAGAATCCCACCAATTGTTGTGCGCTCTGTCATACATTTTTTCCAAGCACAAGGTAAGCGCCTAGTTATTATTCACAAAGCACTTGTTCCCGTTTATGGAAACATTGAGTCAACAATATGTAATGAAGTGGTGTCATGAATTCTCTGGAGGCAGGACTGATGTCATGATGAACACAGAAGCGGTGCGGTCTCAGATGAACTTCTGCACTTGTTTCTTAACCTGAAGAAACATCTCTTCCACGACAATGAAGAGATCAAGCACTAGGTTGAAATGTTGTTCCAGTAGCAAGTGCCAGAATTCTGAGACTGTGGCAATTACTTAGACTTAAGTGTTTGGACAAGGGCAGCTTTTTCGTCAAAAAATAACCCCTGTAGAGGTTTTGTAGAGGACATTTTACCAAATAACAGTTTTTTTGAAAGAATACTGGCTGTTGTAACCTTATTTTCCAAACAGGCCTCGTATGTGCTGCATTGAGGTATGAACTGTATTTAGAATCCTACGATGACGACTCTTTCGAAGGGATTGATGGCAGTCATGTTGATTTCACTCGATCAACAGCAAAAAGCAGCCATCTGAGATTCATACAATAGCCAGTTATTAAAATGGATGGGTGACACAATTTCTTTTGATGGGATGCATTCTTAATGAATGAGGTATAAACAAAACTACTAATAGACGGATTTTTTTTTGTTGCTATTTGATCCTTTACCAGTTGTGAAATCCTTTACCTGATAATCTTATTCTGTTTATTTCAGCACATTGATTTTAGGCAAAATATTTCTAATCCACATGAAACATTCCGTGTTATTAACATTTCACAGTATATTTTAAAAATTACTAATGTTGATCACTTTAATTACATCTTTAAAAATTTTTTTTGGAACTTGCAGCCAGTCTATGATTCTTTGGCTAAACTTCTTACTGTTCTCATCACACTGGATGAAATACTTGATAGCCAGGCGACACTGAAAGAACATTGGACACTCTACAAACGCATGATCAAAGCTGTTCGACCAAATCCTGGAAGATTTGGCACAACACTTGAAAAGCTTCGGCCATTTGAAAAACTTATCCTTGACTTGGAAGTACAACTGCTGGATGGGAAAATATTTCAGGTGGGGGTTAACTATGATTTTGAATGAACTTGATTTTTTCATATTGTTTTTGTTTTGTTTTAATTTTGTTTGAGTTTTATTAGTAATAGATCTTTATAAAAATTAAGGTTGTACTTAATGGAGCCTTTTTACAACAACATAGACTGAAATCCAAAATTTTTCTTTTTAGGGCTGCATAGAACAAATTTATGATGATGGGAAAGCATTCGTCTCCAAGAATTCATGTTTTGCAGAAGAATTCATGCATAACATCAAAGCCATTTTTACACAAATTGAGCAACGTTTAGGTGAGTTGAACAATAATTTTCATTTTTGAGTTTTCTATTCAAGTGAATGAGAATCGGCAAATCTGTGAATGAGCAATATACAATATTATACACTACTTGACTTTGAGCGTTCTCTGATCATTCGGGAGAAGATTTGAGAACTATCTAAGCAGGACATGCAAATACATTATTCTATGTCGTGACTTGTTATATTGCGGCATCAGATATGTCGTGGTTGATGGTTGGACTCCATTTTTTTGTTGGCTAATTTTTTTTTTTAAGAGGAAAAATTAATGTACTGTATTTAAATTTAATTTTTGTTATATATTCATAATTTTAAATATTCATAATTGACAAATTATTGGTGGTCAACACATCATTAATAATGATCACCGAATCAGAATTGAAGATTTCAAATTATTGAAGAAAATTGACAAAGCCAGCTTTCAAAACTATGGAGATTAAGACAACTGATACAAATTTACTAACGAATGCAAATCATGGCCCTCTCAGTGATTTGTACAGTTTCAAGTTATTGTTTTTTTAGAAAAGTTAATTCCTCCTGTTTTTTTATTTTAAGTTTATTTTTTATTTCTTTGTATTGTTGTGCGAGTCTTAATTCCTGTAAAGAACTTTTGCTTTTCTGAAGCTGTTCTGATAGGCCCTTTCTCATCATATATAAAGCTTTATAACTTGGCAATTTGTATTATATTGAAGATGGTTCCCATATAGCTGAAATGTACATTCAGGAAATATAAAACAAAGGGTTGTGGACAAAGGTTATCTTTATCATCATCATTCTATCGATCCCACTTGTTACATCTCCAGTCATGGTATACAGGGTGAACTAAAATAATAGGACAAACTTCAGGGCCCCTATTCTTGAATTTTTCGTGTTGACAACTCACATGAGTTGGGAGTGTCACCACAGAATAACACAGAATGGACAGCTTCGCCGTTTCCCATGCTAAGCAATGGCAGTGAGCAGACGGTGGCACCCTCCGACGGATGGGTGGAATCTGCCGGCTGTTTAACCTGCGTCTCTATGGAGCATGCTACAACTATTTTTAGATTTTTAATTATTTCTTGGTCTGTAATTAATGGAAACTGCCAAGATCACAAGGAAGCTTGAAATGAATGACATGTAATCTATCGGTGTCAAGAGAAAAATTTTTTCTACGGGGAGGAAAAATAGATATTCGCCTAATTAAATGCTTGAGTAACTTGCTTGGTGGAATCATGGGTTCGCGTAGCATAGGAATAGCATTGGGAAATAAGCGCTTTTCGAATATATTTCATTATTAAATTTATTTTTCGTTCTTCATTTTAATTTCAATAAATAAAAGAGTTAATTTTAAGTCTGTATATGAATTTGTTTCATGCATACAATGAAAATAAAAACATTTAAGACATGTTTGCTTATCTATTAAAACTTTCAAACTTTCAAAATAAAAAGTTAATTTTTGATTTAACATATCTTTTGTGAAAGTGTATTCAGAATTTTTGTATGTTTATAAAGAAAATGAAAGCTTTTACTCGTGATGTTTGTTTAATAGTATAACTAAAAAAATTGTCAGTTTCTTATGTTCATTACATTAAATGAAAAAATGAAGAGTTATCTTTTAACCCCTCACCACAGAATAACAGTAATTCGTTTCCCATGGAGTTTATAATGAAATGTAAATTAATTATAATCAATTGTCAGTTTTTATGAAATTTGTTTTTTGTGATATCTTGTTGAAGTCTGAAGTTTCTTAATTTTTGTCAACATCATTTACTTCAATGTAATTTTATCATTAAAATATACAGTATATCTAAATGTATATCTTTAAGTGTATATAATATAGTTAAATATTGCATTCTAATGGCTTTTGTCACTTATTTTGCTTATCACTTTTTCAATAAAAACAAATTAAAGTAAGTCAAATTAATTCTGGTGTTGCAATTAGATTAGTTTGGAGTGAAATTACGATGTTTCAGAAAATATATTAATACATTTGCAAAGTCTAAATGATTTAGGTGTATGTTGTAAACTTAACAGCCAGTCAGCTGATTGCCAAGCAAGTTACTCGAGCTTAAATTAGGCAAATATGTATTTTTCCTCCGTAGAAAAATTTTTTTTCATGACGCCAATAGATCACATGGCATTCATTTCAAGCTTCCATGTGATCTTGGCGGTTTCCGTTAATTACAGACCGAGAAATAATTAAAAATCTAGAAAACGTCCTAGCATGCTCCATAGAAATGTAGGTTAAACAGCCGGCAGATTCCACCCATCTGTTAGGAGTGCTGCTTCAAGGTCACTACCATCGAAATGCTGAGCTGTCCATTCTGTGTTATTCTGTGGTGTCACATGGCAAACACGAATGATCAGGCAAAATTGGTATTCTTGAATATCAGCTCCCATGCTTTTCGTTCTCCTCATGTGAGTTATCAAATCACGTGAGTAGAGCTTGTGAGATAGCTACACAAAAAAAAAAAAAAGTGGCTGACATATTCACTACTCTGTATTTAATCGGAGCATTGAAATAACGGAAAGGCATTGTTTGAGGAGGCAACGAGTTTTACGAACGCGGATTGATGCTTTCGACCTTCATGAAGAACATTTTCATCACTTATTTCGACTATCAAAGGATTTGGGAAAAATTTTGATAGACATCCTTCGACCCATTTTATGGGGTCAAACTTGAAGATCAGCATTAAGCCTCACTTATCTTGGTTGCGTGATTGTGCGGATAGTGCAAATTAACCCCTTTTTTCCATTCCGTTTTTGATTTCGTTGCTCCGACGCAAGAATTCAATTTCCTTACTAAGTCATCCCATAGTTCTTCGTAAACTTGTTATCAAATTTTCCTTTATGCAATCGTGTATAAAATTTCTTTTTGCTCATCTGTGATTCTTTTCTTTGCCTCCATACTGAGTGATTGTTTGGGAACAGTTTCTGCTTATTTGATTGGTTCTTGATGAATAGTCTCGATTCCAGACACTTAGAAATGTCGAAACTCGTAGGAGTGTGATATACTTCCTCTCACCAGTCGTGTTCGTTTTGTAGTTTGAACTGCAGAATAGCAATCATGTGAGTTCAAATCACTCGAGTGAGATAGTGTATGTGAGATTGATTGCAATACGAAAAATTCGAGAATAGGGCCAGAAAAGGAAGAAATATATCTAGCATGAAAATGTCTGGAAATGGACGGTTTGTATGTAATAAAGCAATTAGTACAGAGCATAACATTTACTGTGGCAGTAATTGTGTCAATGTTACAAAAGAAATTTCGAAGTGGCCTGCAGGTCTACTGTACGAACACATCATGGCCGCCCTCCGTGTTCACCTCTTCCATCAAAAGACCCCTATTCATATAAACACCGAAAAATGGTTGTAAACATTTTGTGATTCGGATGGTGCTGTCTGTTGGGGTACTTTTCTTTGTACATCCGTGAGGCCTCTCTATCATTCCCATGTGCTTTTCCGTATGTGAAGACCATCTCTGCTTGTTCTTGATATGAACGCAGGACCATTGTATCTTTGCTGAACGACAATCACTCAAAAGTAACTCTGCAACAGAAAAAACACACACTATTATTTTATGGGGCATGATGTTGTACATACAGTTATTACAGTTGATGTGAAGTTTTGTTACTTTTCTTGTGCGGAATCACCCCCCTGAAGATTGTCCTTATTGTTTTACCTTATCTTGTATATCATCATTCATAAACAGAACCCAAAGTTTCCGAGAATTTTCTTGTATTTTACACCCTAATTTCCATCATCACCTTCAAAGTAGTCATCTCTGGCAGGTACACAATGATCCCAGCATTTTTTTTTTTTCCTTTCTTTCCCCTCTCCATTTTTGGAAGCACTTCTGGAGGTCCGAAAGCCAAAAGGGTGTTCAAGTCCAGTTGCGACTCCACTTGGATATCTTCAATGGAATCAAAACGTCGCCCTTTCATTTTAGGGAAGAGATAGAAGTCGCAAGGGGCTAGTTCAGGAGAGTAGGGAGGGTGGGGGACTGTTGCCAAGTTGTTTTTTGCCAAGTATTATTCCTTCACAACAAGCGAGATGTGCGTGGGTGCATTGTCATAGTGGAGCAACCGGCCTTTGTTCTTCCACAACTTGGGTTGTTTGCGCGAAATTATCCCTCAGTCTCTTCAAAACCTCACACTAAAACTCCCTGTTGACAGTCTGACCAGGTCGAATAATCTGAAAATTCTCAGACGCACAAAAACACGTTGCAACCAAAACAGCAATAACTCACAAAGAAATGTGCCTACAATTATGAAACTTGGCAGAGCAGCAGCTGAAAGGTGCACCAGCAGGCATCTAACAGCAGAACCTCGTTCTGTTTTTGGTTTGGGTGGAATATTGTGGGTAGCACCTTGTATTTACAGATATGATATATCTAAATGTATACAGGATGAGGCATTTATCTTGAAACAACTGAATATCTCGGAAACTAACCATTGTACGAAAAAATGCCCAAAATCAAAAGTGAATTATTTTGTGGAGGAAATTCATTAGTTAAAAAATTACCCCCCCCCCCTCTTGTGAGAGGGGTTGGGGGGAAGGGGTAACTTTGAAATCTTAAATAGGAACCCATATTTTTAATGGTATATTCAGATTGTACACAATATTCGAGAAATGTTTTATTCTTGGTGTTTTTTCAATTGATCCAACTGTTTAGGAGATAGAGGCCCTGAAAGTGTGGAACTTTTAAAGTTTTGAACCCAATTTTATCGATGAAGACAAAGAGATAGAGAGTGGGTCTTACAGACATTCCTATTATACTTTTTAATGGTCTTTAAGAATCCGACGTCAGAATTTCAAAAATTCAAAATTTTTTATTGCACAAGTAAACTTTTGGGGGCAGCAGTCCTATGGAGACATAGTCGATGTGTGTGTATTGAAATACAGTCGAAACTCGTTAATACGAAATCGTCGGGCCAATAATTTTTTTTCGTATTATCCATCAACTCTGATAACTTTCGAAATAAGCATAGAAAAATTATTGTTATAAAATACGTACATTTTTATTCCGTTCCTTCAGTAAAAGAACTGTTATTTTGGTCTGCCTACATGACATTATAAAATTCCTGCTTAAAACATTATTTACTTTGAGTATAACATAAATAAATCTGGAGGAACATTTTCCCCATACAAAATAAATGATTTGAGATCATCCATCATAGTAATCATATGCTGTGTTGATGGAGTAGAGTGCTGAATTTGCCCGGGATCATCATCACATCATCACTTTTGACTCCACCATCTTAGTTTCTATCTAGACACTGTTGTACGTGTACAATATAGAAAAAAGTAAACTTACTTGTTGAAACCATTTCAGCAATGCCTCTTCCATTTCCTCATGTGTTGCTGTTCGCATCCTTTTCCTTTTAAGTGTCCCACTTGTCTCTGCTTGCTGTCTTGTTTTTTCAGCATTTTTTATTAGTGTTGACAAAGTTGATGGAGGAATTTCAAATTCTTTAGAAACCTGCCCTTTTTTTGCATTTGGTTTTTCAACGGCATCTAGAATTTTGAATTTCACTTCTAGCGAAAGATCCTTTCGTTTCTTTTTCCTTACGTCAGACATGGTGTAGCAGCTATGTAGCAGTACATAGTGTAGTCTGCAGCTGTGTAAATTGCCGAAGAAGACCGATTGATTCCTGTTTAAAATTGCCACGTGATTCAATTTCTTTTGAAAGAAGTACGCTCTCATGCAGAACCAATCAGATTTGCGTTAGTGAACACCACGTGATAAGTAGTGTTTGTAACGCCCGTAAGAACATGTGATTCTTTATAAGTCAGTGCTAACAGAAAACATTTAATTTTTATTTTAGAAAATTGCATACTTCGAAAACTTATTAGAAATTTTATTCTGATCACTATTTTCTCACTAAATTTCCAAAATTTTCCTTCGACTTTAATTAAAAATCGTTCGTATTAAGAGGATGAATTTACATGTAAATATCATTCATGGGGACGGGCCAGCAAAATTTTTTGTATTAACAGAGTTCGTATTAACAGGTTTTGACTATATATAAGATTTTTGAAATTCTGACTTCGGATTCTTAAAGACCATTAAAAAGTAGAATAGGATTGTCTGTAAGACCCACTCTCTATCTCTTTGTCTTCATTGATAAAATTGGGTTCAAAACTTTAAAAGTTGCACACTTTCAGGGCCTCTATCTCCTAAACGGTTTGGATCAATTGAAAAAATACCAAGAATAAAACATTTCTCGAATATTGTGTACAATCTGAATATACCATTAAAAATAGGGGTTCCTATTTAAGATTTCAAAGTTACCCCCTTCCCCCAGCCCCCCTCACAAGGGCGGGGGGGGGGGGGTAATCTTTTAACTAATGAATCTCCCCTGCGAAATAATTCACTTTTGATTTTGGACATTTTTTCGTACAATGCTTAGTTTCCGAGATATTCAGTTGTCTCAAGATAAATGCCTCACCCGGTATATTATATACCCAATGGATATATCGAAATGATCATTAACATAAATACAGAGTTTACTTAATCCAAAGTTACAACATGAAATAATTTTGATTAATCAATTCAAATCAAAAGGCTTTTTTTTTTTTTTTTCTCTCTTAGCAGGTTGTATGAGGCCAGACCTAATATTCATTTAGATATTTTATTGAATGTTTTTGGAATATAGACTGCTCATTCTCTATTAAAAAGTTATTAAAAATCAAAGGCACATGAAGTACATTTTGATTTCTGACATCATATGACCTGTGTCTTTTCAAAAAAAACCTTTTATCAAAAAAATATTGCAGAATTGTGCAAAAGTCAAGTAGATCATTTACTTTCATTATTTTGAATTTTTATACTGATCATTAACATTCAGGGTTTTATATCCAGTATTATAAGTCATTGTTTTGACCATTTTATCTTGGATTCTTTTTATATGATAAGTATGAGATGAAAAATAAGAGCAGGAATAGATGAGAAGAGAATATGACTCTCAATAGCAATTTATGGCTAGAACCTCGTCGTTTTTTTCTGAAGAAATGATACATGCAGAAGCTTTCTGAACTCCAACATCTTGCACTATATATCTGTTATTCTGTTTGGTATAAGCACCAAAAATTTTCTGTTTCATATATTTTCTAGGCCACATTGGGACAGAAATTTGCTGCTCTTCCAGTCAATTCTTCATTGGTCTATATTAAACTGACAAGGGACATGCACTTACAGTGAATTCAGCTCAGCTCTCTGGGGGAGAGTAAGAGTAGCATAAATCACATGATTACTCGTTTTGAGAGGAGGCAAAATTGCTCGTTAAGTGGAACAACGACATTGCTCCAGATGCGAGTAACAAGGATGACAAGCTGTGATGTGTTTCAATTTCTATTAGTAACGTTCGACCTCACACTCTCAATAATTCCCCCAATATCTATAAAAGTTTCAATTTTCAGTCTTTTACACTTCCCTTGAATCTTGGAAAGTAGCAAAGGAAGAGCATTAAGCTTCCTTTCATCTTCTGAACTAGCCAAAAATTCTTCAACGAAAGCGTATAAAAATTCGTTATCAGCCATATTGGAAGTTTGAACTCCACATCCCGAGCTGGAGTAGCTGGAGCACTCTCTCTTGGAGCACGAGCAGCAAGTGGAACGCAGAGTAGGAGCAGTGGCAATGCTCCGAGCAGTGAGTGGAACGCTATGGAACAAATGGAGCGGGAAAAAAAAAAAAAAAAATAGAGTGCTCAAGAGCAATGAGTGGAATTCGCCATTAGTTTGTATGACACATTTATTTTTGTACACAAACATACCTGGGAAGCAATGGCGTTGCTTTCAGGTGAAATGGGTTCGTGTGTATTGTTGAGTAGTGGAAGAAAGAAGTTGAGAGTGCTTTAATACACATGCACACCGCTTTAACAATGGAGTATTTGTATGAATTTAGCATTTTCTTATTTTGCAAGCATCAATAGTAACTTTAGATGAATAACATATTTCAATTTGGTATGAATCTGTGTGGAACATGTTCGTGTACTTCCCTTGTGAGTTTGGAACACCGCCTTGCGTGTCGCCTCCTCGGCGGGGGGGGGGGGAGATAATACATTTATCTTAACCATGTGAGAGTTTGCAGAAATGAGAATCATTCATTTCTAGCTATAGGTTGACACACTTTTCCTGAAATTCACAAAAATGCATCCTTTTTTGCAGCAAACTTTCACCTAGTATGCAGTTGTTCTTGGATTAATAGCGAAACACTGTTGTTGCTTTTTGTTTTTTTGTAATACAGTAGAGCATCAAATATCTGAAATAATTCAGAACTGGACGTGTTTGGATAACTGATTTTTCGGATAACCGATCATTTACAAAAAAAAATTGTACCAGTGTCATAGGAGCAAAATGAAATAAAGAAACAGTCATATGAAACACAAAATACTATATATATTGTATCAAAGTTTTACAAAAACATACTATAAGTATACACAAAGTTACAGTATTGTAGTACATGTATGTAACATTAAAGTAGGCAGTTTAGAAAAAAAAAAATGCTGCTGTGTCACAACACTAGCAACCATTAGCAGAACTGTTTCGGTTACAGCAGTGTCATAGCACTAGCGGCGCGCTGTCTGGAACTCATTTGGTTAACCGATGTTTCGGTTAAACGGTATTCGGATAATTGATGCTCTACTGTAATAGCAAGGTTTATTATCCTTTTATGGAGTCAAGAAAGTTCTGTGCATTCCCTGTCCTTGCTAATACATGTACAGTGGCATGTGCCCCCTCATCAATAGGAGGCATTGCGATATGCAGCTACCCTGTGTAACCCACTCCTCAGATCAAACTATAGATTCGCAGTGCATGTACCGTGTGCAGTTAGTGATGTGATTGTGGAGAGAATTTCAAAATGGATGATTAGAACATGCTGTTCTGCTATTAGATTTGAAGTATGCCTAATTATCAGTGTGTTGCTCATATATATAATTCTGATAGCAGAGAAAAAGAAAAACAATCCTATATCCATGGATAAAACGTCACTTTTTATCCATTTCCTCCATTTTCTGAATGTAGAAAAAGAAAACTATTTGGATTTATTACGAAGAGACACATTGCTCACATGAAGGAGAAAAAAAAATTGTATTGCGCATATCCAGACCTTGAGCATTATAGGGAAGCTGCATATTGCGATACCTCCTATTGGAACTTGTACCAGGGCCAAAATAGATTGTTGACAACTGTTTTGCAGCTACATCCAATGCAAATTTCAAAATGACTTATATTAATCAGTGAAATTATGTAACTTATTAATAACAGTCTAAAAATTATAATAATCTTGATATTTGTCACTTGTTATTCAGAATGCTGAATGAGGTAAAAATTTAATTTTATTCATAATGCAAAGGACTTTGGATTTTATCATTTCTTGTTGATGTGAAAATATAAATTCTAAATACAGTATTTTTCTTTCCTTATTCTGAAAGCTTATTGTGATCATAAATGAATTTTTTTAATGCTGTTCATTTTTTTCAGGGGAAATGAATGAAACAGATCACCGTTATCGTCTTATTGGTGTCTTTTGTTTATTTGTTTTGCACTTTCAAATTTTCCGCACTACTGATAAGCGTTTCTTTCGAATGCTATGGGACACACACAAAAAAGTAAGTGATGATTTTCTAAAGTTCCTTTAACATCAAGGACTCGCCCATTTATCCATTTTAGGTGCAGATAAAAATACTGTAGAATCTCGATCATCCATCCAGGTCGGGACTGGGAAGGAGGTGGGTGGGACTGTGTTGCTATGGGGATTTGTGTACATTTGTGGTTAATCTGTCTTCAACATTTCTTTTATGCAGTAGTGAGTTAACTGAAAGGTATTCTATTTAACCATGGCATGATATCCATTTCATGACCAGGCAGATATGTTTCTTATGTATGGCCGTGCGAATAGTAATGGATGCAAGGCTGCACAGCTGTATCAGATGGTGTTTCCAGACCAAAGGTAGCTGAGTCATCCCACCTTTGTTGCTGTTTATCATCACATTGCTGAAGTGAGATGTAACGTAAACTTTCATTGATACCTCAAACCTAAGGATTTTCTGATATATGTTTATATGGTTTATGTTTCTTGTTTTGATATGAGGAACCCAATCTCAAAGTTAGTCAATAGGATTTTATACTGAAAAAACATATTGTCATTTCATCCTTAAGCCTTACTATTTTGAAGTATCGCTTGTAGCAGCAGCAGTATCTGTCCTGTAACTGCAGATGTAGGCATTTTTCTATAGCTTCCATGCCAAGATCTTCTCAATAGCTGTGACTGACTTAAAAACTGAGTATTGAACATGTATGTGTTGATTTACATTTGTTCTCATCCCCCTCCATGTAGAATACTTTCAGTTTTTGAGAAAATTATTTTACATAGTTTTAATTTAGTTTGAATAAAACTTATTTTTACTATAATGCACTTCTACTTTAATGGGCATTCTAATAAAGGACATTCTTAGATGAAATTAGACTTTGGAGTTATGTAAATTAATTTAAGTGCATTTTCCAGTCATGCCTAAATGATTTTCCAGTTTTGATTTTTTCTTAATTTATTTCTTATCTAGTGAAAACTGATACGAGGCGTGTCCGAAAAGTAAGTACCGTTTTGCAATAAAAATGAAACTACTATTTATGTTTTCAATTTTTTTTTCTTTACCAGATTCTATGCACCTTTAACTATTTTTCCAC
>JAHWFO010041365.1:2151695-2182329 GCA_023313115.1 Rhysida immarginata | reverse complement strand
GTAAGGCGGGTGGTTAAGTTGTTCCCAAACAAAAGATCTGATTAGTTGGGAACAACTTGGCCACCCGCTTTACAGTCCAGATCTCGCATCCAGTGGCTACCACCTGTTCCGGGAGCTAAAGGAGATCATCGGCAGCATGCATTTCAGCGAAGATGAACAAGTGAAAACTGCATGACTTTCTTCGCCGGCAGCAGCTTCTATGAAGTGATCATGTGGAAGTACATTGAGCACTATGACAAGTGCTTAAATAAATTTGGAAACTATGTGGAAAAATAGTTAAAGGTGCATAGAATCTGGTAAAGAAAAAATTTTGAAAATATACTCTGAACGACCAATTTATTAGAGACATCCCGCTAATAGTGTGTTGCGCCTCCTTTAGCGGCAAGAACTGCCTGAATACGTGCTGGCATGAATTCAGCAAGGTGTTGAAACCGTTGCGGAGGAATAGCGTCCTGTAATTGGTGCAGGTTGGACGGTAGTGTGGGAAAGCGTCGGTTGGTTCTCTCCACTTCATCCCATAAATACTCGATCGGGTTGAGATCGAGTGACCGAGCTGGCCACTGAAGCAGGTGGAAGTCCGTGTCATGTTCCTCGAACCAGTCCAAGACCATTCGAGCACGGTGACAGGGAGCATTGTCCTGCTGAAACTCTCCGTCACCACCAGGGAACACGGTCATCATGAACGGGTGCACCTGGTCGGTAACAATGTTCAGGCAGTGTGTCGCATTCAGGGATGTGTCTACGGATGTCAGAGGACCCAGTGTGTCCCAAAAGAAGACACCCCAGACCAGCACTCCTCCTCCATCCGCCTGTACAGTTGTCTGCTGATAGGATGGGACCATGGCCTCGTGCTGTCTGTGCCAGATGCACAGTCTGGCGTCCGCATGAAGAAGTTGGAACCATGATTCGTTGGACCAGGCGACCTTCTTCCACTCATCCAGTGTCCAGTGGCGATGCCTGTGTGTCCATAGCAGGCGTGCTTTCCTATTTTGCGGTGACAGCGACGGTACCCATACTGGCCACCTGTTGTTAAACCCAGCTCGGTTCAAGGTGCGCTGCACCGTGTGCTCCGAAATGGGTTGGGATGCTCCCTCATTGAACTGCGCTGCAATTTGTTGAGCTGTGAATGATTCGTGCCAGTTGCCGTTGGCCTCGTTCATCCGCGGCCCTGTTTCGTCAGGAGTTGTGTTTGTTGGAGGTTGTTTTTTGGCATAACTGCCATTCAGGGAATACACTTGACATTGTTGCACGATAAAACCCGAGGAGGTTCGCGGTTTGCGAAATGTTCAACTGCACCCGTCGAGCTCCAACAATCATGCCTCGTTCAAAGTCTGCCAAATCCTTGGATTAACCCATATTCAGTCCACTTCTGCTGCTAACTGCAACTTGTGATCCAATGCATCCCTTTTATTCACCGCTTTGGCCTGTTCCATTGTTTAGGTGTCACTGGGAGGCCGATCCATTTTCCGTAAGAGGTGTCTCTAATAAATTGGTCGTTCAGTGTATATAGTAGTTTTATTTTTATTGCAAAATGGTACTTATTTTACAGCCAAGCCTCGTATTTTTTTTCCCTGAATGATAACATAACAAGAAATTAATGTTGTATATAAAATTTTAAAAATGTAAACTTAGAGACTGAATAAATATTTGTGCTCTGTCTGTTTATTTAGCCTCCTTCCATTATTTTAAGGAAAAGATGTGTATTGTTCAAAGAAAATATAAGAAACAGAAGAAAAATCTTCAAGCATATTATAATTACAATATAGAAAAGAGACTAAAAAATTCCCTTATGGAGAAATTGTAACAGCTTTTGAAATTGAAATTGGCTGTTCACTGTCCATGTTGGCTCAAATGGTTAGAGCAGCGACAGCAAAAGTCATGGTCCCTGGTTAGAGCAGCGACAGGTCGGGGATTTTCCCTTACCTTTTCTATATTGTAATCTTGATGTGCATCATTATTTTATGTATAAATTTACATGAAGCTTTACTTTTTGTAAATAGGTGCCAGGAGTTTCACTACTAGGAAATGTTATGTGGTTTCCTGATAGTTTTCTTTTGTCAAGAATGCCTAAGCTGGCTCAGTCATTAGACAAAAAAGTTCAAGTATCCGTCACTTCCAACAGACAGAACTTTCTCCAAACAAAGAGCCAGACTTTACCCAGGTAAAATATGTTTTTGATTATGTATTTGTCTTTTGATTACTTTTTGTAGATTAATATATGCAATCAGGGACAGACTGGGACTATTTCTTTATATATGAAAAGGAGACTACAGTTTTTTCTAACGAATATTTTAAGTACAGAATATTTGACATAAGTTAATGTGTAATATGACTCCTACACATAAGTGCCTTTGATAATTATCCACTCATCTCAGAGCGTAAGAAGCAAATGATGACTTTAGTGTTGAAACTCCTATGTTGCATACGGATCCTTTTTCCACGGTGTTCTACACTTCCTTGTCGCAGGTGAACCAATGATCTGTCAGTGATTTTTTAATGGGCCGAAAATATGGAAATCACATGGGGAGATGTAGGGGCTGTATAGAGGATGTTTGAGGACTTCCCATCAAAATGTTTCTAGCAGTATAGGGTCTTCTTGGCTACAAGTGGCTTAGCGTTGTCCTGGAGCGGCACTATCCATTTCGAGGGCTTCTCTCTGCGCTTGTTTTCAATGGCCCATTTCAGCTTCAGCAACATGTTGCAGTATCGTTCAGTGTTAACTGTTTCACCCCATTCTTGCCAGTCAAGGAGTATGGGCCCTTCTTCCATCGATAAAGAAACTGAGCATCACTTTTCCAGCCTTCATGGCAGAGTGAGCTGTTTTGGGATGTGGGGAGCCAGGATGATGTTACATCTGTCGACAAGCATATTTATCAATTTTGATTAGATACAACGGCGCTACAGTGAAAGTCTCCTTTACATTTGGGCACACCATAATTGGGGTTTGAACTAAGCAGCCCTATGTTTATCTTAAATGACTAAAAAAGAAAAAAAAACAAAACAAAGAATCGCCACTTTTTTTTTTTTTTTTTTTTTTTTTTGTTATTTATTGATTTATGACATTACAATATCTGTATTAATAAATGCCAATATGTCTTGATTGTCAAAAGGTGGCCCAATGAAGTACTAATAATCTGACCACTTGGTATGTATGTAATTAGGGATTTGAACTTCAACCATTTTTTACATCTTTGCGTATTGAAAATGCTATCTGTAGAATATTCAAAACTGTTTTAGCATTGATATTCAGATTTTACATTATGCTGACAGTTTGAACAAAACAGCCTACACTTTGAATTACATGTATTACAGAACATTGATCATTTACATGATACATGGAGGAAAAGCTGAATAGAAAATAATTTTGTTCCATTAATTTCTTTTCCAATTGCTTCTTTTATTAAAAAAAATTGTTTTTTTATGAAAATGGAAAAGAAAACTGCATATGTAGATCCATTTACCTCTAGCTCACTAAGGTTTTTCCAGTAGATTATATGGCCAATCCACCCTTTATGCAGTCTAATTATACATATATTGCAGGGACGTCCAAGGACTTTCTGTTGAAATATCTGTTTGGATGATAAAAATGGATGCTGCAGCAGCTGTCGGTAACAAAAATATTGAAAACATCATATACTGTTCATCAATGTTAATTCATGTGAGATGCTCTAGATAAATTTTTACTTATTATTTCTTTTGGTATTGAGTGTTAATATTTTTTCATACTCAATCCAATTTAGGGAACAGTTCTAGCATTTCGTCTCAGTCATTTGGTGAAGACGATCATGAACCTTCATGTAATTCTCAATCGGCCGATGACTAAGACAGTGGTTCTCTCCTTATGCAAACTTTTATCATTGCTGAAAGTTAGTAAAGAAAGAATTAAGAATGAATGTAAATAATTTAATTCTGAAGCAGTTTATTACAAGATAATCATTTTTTTCTTTTGTGCTTTTCTTTTAAGGCTATTGAACTGACATACCACAGGCACACAATGTTTATTGCATCAAGCATCAATGAAATAGTTCAGTATTTGAGTTTTCAAGTACTGTCTTCCATTGCTACTGCAAAGGTAAATTAAAGGAACTTATTCACACTTTGATGTAATCTTCCTTCTTTTTAATCATTTGTTTTTTATAAAACTTTGTGTTTGATTATTTTTAGAAACGGATTTCATCAGATAAAAAATATAATCAACGCCATGAAGCCATACTGTCTGCTCTTCTTTTGGCAGAAAAAGCAGTCAATGGACCAGGTGAGCATTTTGGAGTTGATTTTGATTAACTATCTCCATATATGGAATTAATTTTTGAATGATTTATTCAGATTGATACATGGATTTGAATTATCCAAAAATCTTTTTTTCTTGAAATATATCTGCAGTTTGTTAGCATTTGATGCACCACAATATTTTATGGCATTGTGACAATTTTTATGTCACTACGGATTGGCTATCAGAAACGAATCTGTGTGTCTTGTAATTTCTTGCTTTTTTCTTAATTTTTGTTAGTGCTGACATCGGACCAATAGCAGATTATTACTCTCCGTTATTTATTCTTTAATTTAAGTATTTATCTCTGATCAAATGTCAAAGATTGTTCATTACAAGCAATTATTTAAGTCAATGCTTGCACTTTAAATTTAAGACAATTGCTCTTTGTAAATTTTTTTTTTTTGCGAGTTTTTCGTCTCGTCTGCCTGAGCAAGAGGGGTAGAAAAGGGGAGGCAAAAACGGTGGATCGCTTGTTGCCATAGCAATGAAGGAGGTTTGTTGTTGGGGTGAAACGAAAAGGGGGGGGGGAGGAAATTAGTTTAGACGCCGCACCACAATGGGGATTCTTAAATTAATGAATGAAAAAAAAAGATCTGGGCAGATGGGAGGAAATTTCGATACTTTAAAATTAGTATAGGGTAGAGGTTCAAAATCGAGGACACACTAGGAGACACTCTGGTTCAGGAAAATGAAAAGCTCTCAGAAAAGCGGGCTTTCTGTTCAGGAGAGCGATCTTTCAGTCATGGTCATCACTGCCATGGCTGGTATGGTCAGAACTGAACTTCGTTTGAGATTGCAATTAAGTTGCGGTGCTAAGTTGTAATGGATTCATGGAAATCAACCAGAAGAGGAGCGGTCGTGAGTGGTGTCAGCAGTGACAAGATCTCCATACAATAATTGAGGAGGCAGTCAACGTCAAGTAGGCGGGAAAGGCATAAGTGAGTTGACACTTGTGGGAACCACAGCAACATCGACGGGAGCCTTAACCAAGAGACGGCACCAAAGGGGAGATCGAACAATCATCGTCCGGACACCATCTTTGGCACGACGTATCTACTGTGTGAACACCTAGCATCGAATGAGTGAACATTTTAACATCAAGCGTAAAAGCTGATTAAACTAAAGAGATATTTCTGATTTGGGCCCTCGCGATTTTGTTGATATTGAACTTTAACATATACATTTGATAGGATTTAAGCTGAACTTGATTTTTTTCTATTTTTGTTTTGAAAAGGAAATGGGATAATTCTTTTACTGAAATTTGACACAGAGCAATTATAATAATTTGTAATTTCAATCCTTATATATATTTTAACTTTAGCTAACCAACTAACAAAAAAAATATTATTTTATTGCTTTAAGATTAAATAAAATATATACATACCAATAATTTGTTTCCATTATTTTTATTGCAAGTTGGGACAAAGTTCGGTCGCTGTACCCTAACTATTGTTGATTTTTAATTTTTGTTAAATTTTTGCTGCTGTGGCTTATCAGTCGCTGTGGCCTTACTTCTGAAAATTACGGTATTTCACAAAGATGAACACCCAATGTTAAACACAGGAGCAGTAGACTGTTGGTGGTCTCTGATGAACTTCTGCACTTGTTTCTTAGCCTGAGAAAAATCTTGCTGGACAAGCTTCCACGCCGATGAAGAGACCAAGCACGAGGTTCCAGCACGAGATCAAAATGTGGTTCCAGCAGCAGGCGCCAGAATTTCATGACTGTGGGATACAGAAGCTAGTACTTACAAGGAGACTCCAAATACTCTGACTCACCGATTTTGATAAAAAAAAAAAATTTGTATGTGTAGCTTTCACCAAATTAAACACACATGCAAAACCATTCGACGCATTTCTCAAAATTTTCCGAACATCCTTCGGTTTTTAAAAGGGTGTTCTTTTTAATATGCAAATTCTTCAGATTATGGCCAAGTAAACCTTGTACTGTAATTAAAAAAACGAGATATACAAGCTGTTCACAAAAGAATATAACTTTGAAAGGCTATAATTACCAAAATACACAACTTATAAATTTAATCAATCCATCTTTCTGAAGGATATAACTGAAGTTTATTTTGGTTATCCACATGATCACAAATATTCAATGTGACGCCATGAAAAGCCTAAACGATGTACAGTCTAGCATATAAAGGTTTAGACTTAAGTCATACTTGAGCACGTGAATAGCACATCCCAAGTGTATACCTGCTACCCTATTTTCATTCAGAAGGGACAAGTCCAGTCTAATCAGCCTTGACTCTCAGTAAAAGTACCTTATCTTGCTACCAATCAACATCTGGTAAGCTCAGTTCTTACGGAGCAGGTAAAAAAACCTTTTTGCACTTGAGTCTACAATACAGAGCTTGCACTAGCTGTAATCCATAAGGTTTCATAACCAACTGCTCTTTCAAAACTTTGCACAACATCGTAAGGGGGATTTGGAGTTCCCAGCTGGCTCGGCGAGTCGATTTCCTCTGTTTGCTGAATGTGTTGGACATTCTTTTCCGACACTCATGGCTTTCCAGGATTTTTGCCTTTGCAATGTCACCCTTTCTCAGTGAACTGACGAAACCAATGTAGGATATTCCATCTTTTTGGAGGATTAGTTCCATATATATTACCGAATTAATTTTATCGAATTCAAGCACTTAACAACATCTCTTAGCAATGAAACAAAACTTCAGAATGTCCCCTTCATGATGATAAGTAGAGTGGTGATATAAGTTGTTTCGTTTTCGAGATACAGCCTTTCAAATTTGATATATTCTTTTGTGAGTCCCCTGTACTGTGCCACTGTGAAAATTAAAAAAAGCAAGATCTCTTTTCTCCCTGCATTTTGCTTAATGTTGTTACTTAACTTAGATAGAAGCATGATAGAGTTCACATATATGCAGCATCTTTCTGTTAGATGGCCTTTAAGGGTGGCTAAAAAGGGGTAGGGGGCCTCTAATCCATGGACAGAATGGAATTACCAGCTACATATTTTGGCTACCAAGAAACCATCTTCAGTGATGAGTGACAAAAATCAACTTTTACTTTGAATGAAGAGTTGATTTTTGATTCTCATCACTGAAGATGGCTACTTAGTAGCTGAAATATGTATTCGGTATTTCAGTTCTCTTTGTGGATTAAAGGTTTTTACAATTTTTACTCGTAGGTCATGGAATGAATTAAAACTCTTACTGGGAGGTATCACTCTATACTCTGAAACATTAAGTTTAAAGCTTGAAATCAGAAGGTAAAAAAGTATTCACAGCCCAGGATTGAACCAGTTACCATCTCAAATTAAATCTATCAAATTCATTGCTAGCAGCAGGGAAGAGAATTTAAGAAGAATTTATTTTTTGGTTAAAACAAAAACTTACTGTGTATAAAGAAAAAGATATGTACATATATTTTTGTGTTTAATATTCAGTTGTAAAAAAGCCATTGTAAGGAAAACATTTTAAGAAAATTATCACTACTGATAATTTTTTAAGAGAATTATGATGACAATCCTAACTCAAATTCTTTCAGTACATCTCCGAAGATATTTTACATCATATTACCAAAAAAGAGAAAAATATATAATTATTACAGAGATGCTTTAACCTTTAATTCACATGTTTTCTGCAGGAATCATCATTGTTCATATGAACTTAACATACAGAGAAGATTTACTTTATTTTAACAGGAACCAAAGAGAGAAGACTTGTAACAAATCTTGCCATGTGTGTGGGAATTCAAATGGTAATTTTTTTTTCATTACATTTAAATTCATTCTTTAAAACATAATACAGTAAACTCTCGATTAACTGCTTTGATCTTTTATTTTTGCGATTATAAATTATGGTATAATAGAAAATCTACAACGGTAGAATAAGTTATGCAATTAGGCTTACAATTAAACATTAGAGCGAAAGACACAATACCGTAAATGAAGACAAAAAGTAAACCGACAAACTTGTAATTACAGAATTCTACTGTTTATTAAGTCATAATTGTGTGTGTAGTCCCCCTATTGTAAACAAAAATTATTCAAAAGCATTTTCATGTTGACTTGTGTCTTTTTCGGCCATTCTGAAGATTATCCGTGAAATCGTTGCCGCACCACCCAATTCCTTAATAATCGGGAGTTTACTGTAATTTAAAGATCAGTTACATGCTTGAAACAACCATATTTAAAATAAAAGATACCCATAGTAATAGTTATATCCGATTATTTAAAATTTTCAAATTGATCTCTAAATATATGAAATTAATGAAAATTTTGAATGCCAACAAATCAGAAGGAACTTTTAACTTTTGAGGTCATGTCGTCATAAACATCATGCTTCATTGTAAGCATAGATCATCAAAGCTCAAAGACCTAAGGTATGATATCAGATTGTGAAAATAGCAGTGTTGAGAGTGTTCTGGGGTTTGATTCTGAATCTGAAACTACGAGGGGCGATTGATAAATAAGGTCTCCATGGCTGTAACTTTTTTATTTGTTAACCGATTTTCAAAATTCTTTTTGTATCTTATATACTCACATTTGTCCTCTATGTAATGCACTATTCACTTTTCGACATAGTCCCCATTCCTTTCCAAGCATTGCGCCAACGGGTAACTAGTTGGGTGAACTCGTCGGAGAGGAATTCCGGAGTTGTTGTCGACACCAGGATTGAATGGCAGCGTTTACCTCGCCGTCAGAACCAACTCGTGTCCCTTAAGGGGCTCTTTCTTCTTTGGGAAGTGGTGAAAGTCGCAGTTTGCAAAGTCTTTCATTTTTGAACTGCAATTTTTCATCTTTGAACTGTAGGCGCTGCAACGCCTCTGGTGTGTGGTGACTCGTGTGCGGGCGAATGTTATCGTACTCCAGAAGAGGGTCCAAAGCTGCCATTCAATCCTGGTGTCAACAACAACTCCGAAATTCCTCTCAGACGGGTTCACCCAACTAGTCACGCGTTGGCGCAATGCTTGGAAAGGGATGGGGACTATGTCGAAAAGTGAATAGTGCATTACATAGAGGACAAATGTGAGTATAAGATACAAAAAGAATTTTGAAAATCGGTTAACAAATAAAAAAGTTACAGCCATGGAGACCTTATTTATCAATCGCCCCTCGTAATTTTCCATCTTCAATGGGAGTATCCAATGTCATTATTGTGCAACTGTACAGGTTTGACCCTTTAATATATGATTAATTGTTGCACATCCGGCATCTGATCACCACTAGGTGCAGCTCTGATATGTCTAATTTCAAAGACAGTTATAAATATATTGCCAACAAGTATATCTATGTTGAATCAATAATAATTAAGTTATTGGCTGATTCTGACAAAAATAATAAACAAAAAATCAGTAACAGATGAATTAATACATTTTATTCAGAAAAATATCTGCCCTTGGCAGCAGTACACAGAAACGTGATTTCAGGCAAAAATGCAGTGGTGGTCGACCCCATAATATGTGAAGACCGATTCTGGACAAAAGGGGTGGATGGGAATTTCAAATGCATTGATCAAGAAATTGTTGTTGTTGTTGTTATTATTATTATTAGAATCCAAAGAAAATTATAGTAGAGCATCAATTATCCGAATGCCAATTACGGTATCTAAACCATCAATTATCCAAACCCATAGAAAACGCCAAATTTTTCTCAGGCTACTATATACATTGTACATGTAAACAGAATTGTTTACCCATCAACTACGTCTCTACACTAATTTTCCTTTTTATTTTACTGTTCCTATTATAAACTGCTTTTGAAAAATTTTTAGGCCTACAGCATCTCTACATTCTTATAGTTTCATGAAAAAACAGTATAGATGTATACATGTTTGGTTATCCAAACAGATCAGTTTTCTGAACCACCTTGGTTTTAATTGGTTTGGATAATCGATGCTCTACTTAATACAGAAGAAGAAATGCTTAATATTTGATTTTAGTTTAGGAATTATATGAGATGACATCATATCTTTGATAAAGCAAAAATTCTCCTTTTATCATTCATTGTTAAGCCTAAGTCTAATCAACCAGATAAACTTTTAAAATAATAATCGATGATTAATTATAGGTATTTAATGTCATCACGAAATGAACTTGTTATACCGTGTGTCTGAAAAGTCACGTGCCATATAAAAAATTACTTTGGCAATCACATTGCCTTTGCGGTCTTCATTTGTGGCTGTTTTTGGTCGAGTACCCTGTACGTTGTTTTAACTTTCTTCAACAATCTGTCCACAGTTTGATGAGAGGGCTTGGGAATATCAGGGTACCGGCGATGAAATTCGTCTGCAGCTTCTCGAGATGTTCTGTGGTGATCTCCACAAAGAAGTATCAGCTCTACACGTTGTTCCGGTGTCAGCTTTATTCCTCTACTTCACTATTTCACCTACAAAATCAAAGCAACCAATTAATCCTTTGGCACGCAACTTTTGAGAGACACAATATTTATGTTTATATATACTTTTATAAAGAGCTCCTTTACTATGTATAAAAAATGACATTTGCTGAATATTAGATTTTCAGAAAGCCAATCTTTCTCTCATTCTTAATTACAGCTTGCATAAAATTTTGTCACTCTATTAGTGAAGGGTCATTGTTGTAAGTAAACCAGTTTCTTTTTATTTGCAGAAAGCATTCCGTGAAGATGAACTTGACATCTTCTATCTGACCATGCGTAGGATCGATGCTATGTGTAATCTTCGTGAAAGGTACAGGATATTTTGGAAAATAGAGGATGAATTAATTTGTATTACAGCACAATTTTAAAATCTTCCTCTGTAAAGTGCAAGCGATCAAAACAATGTCGAGTTCTGCATATAGGTGTTATAGAAACATCCAGCACGACCTCATTCCCTTCAATTGCCTTCTTCAGTGATGAGGCATGTTCTTTCGTGAATGGTGAAGTTAACCATCAGAATGTTGCTGTTGGCCAACACTAACCCCCACTAGATAGAAAGATGTAAAGTCACATCAGATCTCTAAAGTCATGGTATGGTGTGGGTTATGGGCACTTATGTGAGGGACTAAGTTTCATTGAACACACTAGGAAATGTTGAGGGATATTGACTTTGCTTCCCATTTTGACCAAAGATGGCAGCTTCCCTTTTTTTTTTTTTTTTTTTTCACAGCGATGGTGCTCCACTTCACTGTTGGCCATACCATCTAATAGATTAATAAACAGGAGATCATAAAAAATGAATTTAAGTGTACGACAAGTATATAGTAACGAAAAAAATGGGTCTGGAAATAGCAATCAGTAGCATCTTTAATGTGTGTTCGAAGATGTTTCGAGAATCATCTCATCTTCAGGAACTTGACCGGCTACAGAGTAGCGAAGTCCTTACACCATGTTATATTTGTGGCACCTCACCAATCAGATAAGGGTAACGTAAACCTGCACCACTGTACCCACTTGCTTTTATTTGTTTTAATAACTTTTAGAATTTTTCTATATAATGTTTATATATTTTTCGTTTTTCAATTTCTGTATTGTTACTCCAAGCATTATATAATAATTTTTAATAATTCTCCAATGGGATTTTTGCCCCAATCATTGTAATAATGCTTATAATGTAATTGCCATATTAAATGTAAACCCACCAATTAGTGAGGAGTTACCCTTACCTGATTGGTGGATGCCGCATATATGACACGGTGTAAGGACTTCGCTCTCTATAGCCGGTCAAAGTTCCTGGAGATGAGATGATTCTCGAAATGTCGTTGAATCCACATTAAAGATGCTACCCATTGCTATTTCCAGACCCAGTTTTTCGTTATTATCACTAGCAATATAGACCAGAATGCAACCCTAAGTATATAGTACTTAACAGTGTAACATAAAGGAAACAAACAAAAAACATGGAAACAAAAATAAAATATAAAAAACAATGTGGCATACAAACTAGCAAGTTTTATTATTTGCTTTTTACAATTTTCGCTTTAATGGCCAGTTTTCAGGCCAGTGGATTAGATGACATGGCCCATGGAATGGTCTCCAAGATCATGTGGCCTCACATCCCCCAACTTCATTCTGTGGGGATATTACAATCTACTACTTGTTTATGCAGAGAAATTTGGTATAAGGACCACCTGAAAGAATGGATCATCGATTTCTGACACAAAATCTTAACTACTTAGCTCTACTGTATAAATAAATAAGTATCTTGTTCTTTCAGCAGCAGTATCATGTATCAAGCACCATTTAAGTTTGTCAGAGACTTAAATTCTTAAGCTGTTTTAAATGATTAATTAATTATTAATGTTTGTTAGATCATCTAACACTAATTGAAGTTATTACCCTTAATATTTCTCACATAGCTGTACATATTTGTTACATTTCCAGCCGTACAAGCTTCAGCTGTAGTGTCTTTTAATTTTATCTAATGCAAGGGCACTCCCAGTATTTTCTTTTGGGTCAAGGGGTGAACGTTTTCCCAAGATTAATCATAATAGTTGGAAAGTTTAATTTTTCTAGGGCTAAATAAAGTAGCTTTGGGAAGGGAGGAGCTAAACCCCCCTCTCTAGCAATCTTTTCATGGGTGCATCCTACATAATTTTGTTTTATTTCTTAACTCTTTGTCTTCTATCTTTCAATTATGTCTTCATTATCATGATGTTTAACATAGTCATCCACATTTCCTCCAATCATCCAAATTCTCAATAAGAGTCAGCATTTCGATATTATGTAAAAAAAAAAGGCTTAAGTTGCCCTTTACATGAAGAACAAACAAAAGAAGAATTATATCAAAGACCTCGCCCGTACAAATGGTTAACCCACCAAAAATAATAACATACTCAGAAACTGGATCACATTTACATACCTGGACCCACATGCATTAACAAAGGTACCATAAAGTGGGGTGACTTTTACCCAAATGTTCACATTCTTGTTTATAAAATTTTTTATTTTCAAGAAATTTTTTTGAAATTTATTACATGCAGGGGTGGATTTACGTATAAGCTAAACAAGCTACAGCTTAGGACTTCACACTCTGTAGGCCTCTTCTGTAGGGCCTCACAATCTTAGTTTAATATGGTAGGGGCTTCATATAGCTTAGGGCCTCATCAAGTCTAAATCCACCCCTGATTACATGTTTAACATGTTCTACATCATTAGAATAAACATTATTGTTAAACATTGTTAAACATATACAGTGTTTCTACATGGAAGGACAATAAATACTTAGTGTGATGCTTTGCATGATGACAAACTTAAAGTTCCTGATGCAAAACATTCAAAACTCAAATTTTAACAATCTGAACATCATGCGAAGTTACTTAAAAAGCTGGCGGAAAACGTCATTTAATCTCAACAATTGCCGCCATTTTCATGTGGCATAGCGCAATTCTTTGTGAAATGCTGGCGCAGAAAGTTCATAAATGACCTAATGACGCGATTCTTTTTAGATCCTAAATTTTGAATTTTAGACATTTTTGATAAGGAACTTTTTGCTTAGATTGATGCATGGAATCACACTAGGTAATTATTGCCCTTCCATTTAAATAAAAGAGTGGGCTAATGTCCTTCCATTTAAATAAAAGAGTGGGCTAATGTCACCTCTTGGATGAGGTGACTTTGTCCCAAGTGTTTTTCCCTAATTGAAAGGCAACTGAAATGCAATATATACCCATAATTGAGGTGACATTGACCCAGGTAAGATTTTTTAAAAAAATAAGTAATTCAAAATACATAACTGAAAACTGTGCAATAGTGATACCATAAGCACATTAGTACCGAACCTAATAAAAATTGAACACAGGATGATAAGACCTTAAAAAAGATGATGTTTTGGATTGAGATTATCCTCTGTCAAAGCAAAAACTAAATCCGGTTTTTTTCCAGGTCTTATCATCGTCTGTTCATTTTTGATTTTATTCCAGGGTTTTTCTGTCTCGTCCTTCTTTTCTTCTACATCCGTTATTTCTACCATACCTAATGGAATGTAAGTACCAGCAAAAACAGAAACGCTGATGGGTTCCATTTCAATCCAACTCAGGGATACTGAACACCTTAAATTTAGAAGGAATTTTCTGTGCAAGCTGGATTACTTTCTTAGGGTCTTCAATTGGATAAAATATTTGGTCCCTCTGACTCAACTCACCTGATTTTATTTTTAATAAAGCAATTTCTGACTTTAAAGGGTATAGTTCATATATGAGTGCGAGGTTCTGCCACATCCAGCATACAGCCCCGACTTGGCACCTTCCGACTACCATCTCTTCCGGTCCATGACACACTTCCTGCGTGGATGGCGCTTTGCCAATGTCAGTGAGGTTGAAGACGCCGTGCGTGAATTTTTCGCTCAGAAACCGGAGGAGTGGTTTCGTGAGGGCATCCGCCAACTGGCTGATCGTTGGATGAAGACCATCGAGCATGATGGACTCTTCTTTGAAGATTAGCAATGAGTGGTTCCTGTCTGGTGCCCATTTAAAAGTTTGAGCGGTGATCGGCACTACTTTTGACTCAACCTCTGTAGTTTCTTTTGGAGTATAACATTTTAATTCCCAAATCGTATACATTTTCCACAAAGTGTTATTTCAGAAATTAAACTATAAACTTATTTTTACAAGATGGGCTAAAGACACCTTGCAGTATTTAAAAATAAAAATTTAAATATAACCTACATAACTAATAATATTGCAATAACATTGTTCAGATGCAGTTAGGACAATAGAACCAAATATGAGAAAAGCAGAATTTACAAATTGAAATGTAAAATATGTAATAGTGTTTATTTAGGCATGATCAAAAGATGATTTAAAATTGGTACAAAGAACATCTAATATGGTAATGGGAACATAACTTTTCACAACCACATATTTACATCTGGTCATCCATTTGATAGTATGGAAACTTCAGATGACCACAACAATGTTTAAAGCCAAAAAGATAAATGAAAATTTATTATTAAATAATCAAACGACATCTGATGCCAATTTATTATTAAAAACTTTAAAATTCCTTCCATTGTGTGTTATATCATTACCATTCTTCATTAAAATATCAAATTGGTGTGAATACATTGTTACAACATAGTCTTAAATTTTCAATATTTGTAATTCCTTGATTTTGAAAATAGCAAAGATTACTGAAACAATCCTCACTTGTTATAACAAAAATTACTTGAAGTACATGTATTGCCAAAAGACCCAACCGATTATTTAATTATTCTTTCAGATTAAACCTTGCCTGTGATTGTAGCTTCTTCTATTGGCATAGAGTAGTTTTACCTGTTTATTTGACAGACTTATTTGAGAACCCAGTGGATACTCCAAAGATTCAGGTATGACTAAAAAAAAAATATATATATTTGTATATTTTTTCTGTATTAGTATAAGCTAAATTATTTTAATTGTGTAATAATAAACCATCCTCTGTCAACTGGCTCTTCACTGGCTCTTACAACCATTCTAAGATCGGCCTCGGTGGCTCAGTGGTTGCGTGATCGCCTCTGACCCCCGAGGATGCGGGTTCGACCCCGGCCGAGGATGAAGAGGGTTTTTTGAAGGGAAAAATCCTGAGATCATAGACTTCCTGTGAAAGGGAAGTAAAGCCGTTGGACCCGTGTAGTCGTTTGCCGGATGCACATTAAAGAACCCTTGCGAGGCAAGATTTGCGGCCCCTATAACGCCATCCTAAAATGACCCTTTGAGAAATGTTTCAGAGGAGAAACATGAAATGTTTGAGATGTTAGGGGATGAAGAGGAGCTTTATTTCTAGCAAGATAGATCACGTCCATTATGATCGTTATGCAAATGCCTATTCTGTGCTAGAGGCAGATGAATTGAGCGAAGAGTTAAGATTGAATTCCCCCCCTACATTTATGAGACTTACAAATCTGCACTTTTTAATGGGGGAACATCAAAGATAAGGTTTATAGCACAAAACTTGCAACAATCAGTGTGGCGAGAGTATCAATTAAAAGAGGATGTGCCCTAATGAAATGATTTGTGATGTTTGCATCTGCAGCTATGTTATCAATTGTTCCTGAACCTAAACAGTTATGACATCAGTGGCGGCTCGTAAGAATTTGTAATGGAGGGGCTATATTATTCTATATAAACTAACCAAACATTATTATTATTAACTATAGTATAAATTAAAAATTATATGTCAATATAATAATAATTAATAATAATAAATTAATTTTATAATATACATGTATATAAAAGTATTATTAATTATTATTATATTAATAAATAGATTTTGGTTTATACTATAGATTTTTTTGTTAACAACAACAACAATAATAATAATAATAATAATAATAATAATAATAATAATAATAGGTTACATATGTTAAATAGTGACCTTTTATATTTTGCAAATATTTAATAGAATTTATCTTTTCGTTCATTTCTTTAAATAAGTGTTATTAAATAGCAACACTATTTAAATACTATTAAAGCTATTATTAAGTAGAAAAAAAATTCGCACAATATTTACCTTCGATAAGCACAGCACGTGGTCGCAACAGGAAAAATTTTGTTAGGTCAACTAAATATAATTAGCCGCGATTTGATTGGTCACTGAACCCTCAGCAACGTCATTTGGGGCGCGAAGATTGCAGCCCAAAATCCATGTAAATTACGCGTTATCCCCACTATCATAAAAAATATGAATAGGCTATTAAAACTGATTATTTTGCTGTAAATTGTTAACTATAAATAATAGTAAGTAAAATATTTTAAAGCAGGTACGTTTACTGCATAATACATAAATAATTCTAGGGACTATATTTCAGATGCGCATGGACATTGGTCTTCGCGCTGTTTCTATAGTTCATTCCTTCATTGGATTGAGTGATTAGGTTCGGGCTGAATTGAATGCAGCCCCAATGTTGAGTATCTTAGCCATTCTAGCCCAAGCTCGCATAGCACACGGACTATTGCAAAATACAACTATAGTTATAAAAATTGCTTTCGAATGTTACTGTATCACAAACAAGAAAATAGAGAAATATATAAAAAAATTAAGAACAGCTATAATAAAATGTAACTTTCATTTTAAGCTGCAGCCCTGCAACCCCTATGGACGAGCCACCACTGCATGACATCAAACACTTGGCAATAACTCAAAGATTCTACATTTGTCTTCTTTTACTTGAATTATAAAACTTAGCTATATCTTAAAGAGTGTCTATATTTTTTGGGGATACCTTGTATTACAGAAACATAAAAAAATGATAGGGGAAAAAAAACGAACTCAAAAAGAAAAATTATCTTTCAAAATGCCAATAGAGAAATGAGACAGTCCAGATGCCTGCAAGAAGCAATGTGACTACACTTAAAAACTTGTGGTTCTGAATTTCAGTCCACTTTAGCAAAGACATCAACCACTTTGCAATTTTCGTTATGGCATTTCGACTATTAACTTTCCTTTGTATAATTTATTTGATTCCTTTAATAGTGGTACCAAACTGAAGGTAAACTCAAAATTTTTCAATCATTTAGCGACCCATAAATTTAAGTGTAATCAAAGGTTGAGAAATGCTTTCCTAAATAAGCTTATTTTATGTATAAACAGTGAATGCATGATATTTAGCATAATTATTTAGAACAGTTGTCATGTTTTTCTAAAGTTGAAGTTTATGAAATTCTTTGCAGTGACATTGATTTCTGCTTAATTTTCATGGTTCCTCTAATTTTGAAAATATCCTACAGCAACAGTGAATTACATTTCTCTGTCCTTAAATCTTTTTTCCTCACCTCTGAAATCTATAAGAAACATGGTCTACATGGTACATAGCAATCCTTTTATTTTACTACATTATGATGCAGTGTTCTCCCTAGAAAATTTTATAAGGTGGATGGGAAGATAAAATAGCCGGGCGGATAAAAATTAAAAACAAATCGAGCATTATGTAGTGTTGTGCAGTTTTTGTGTATTCAACCGGGCGGTCACCTAAATCAGCCAGACGGCCCGCCCTTCAAAAGGGCCTGTGGAGAACCATGATGATGGTACTTGATAAATTATTACACGTATTATTTGATTGAAACATCTTGAGAGGAACTTTTATTATCATTTTATAGAATTTTATTTTTATTTCTGTATACCTCTTATATGACTTAAACAAGGAAAAAGTTCTTCAGTCTGGAATTGAATGTTCATTAAGAGAAGATAGAGTGAATGACCCTAGTCTGTGGTACCTACCAGTAGTTCAATTCCAGACTGTTGAATTTTCTTCCTTATTTTTCATTATTTAATTTCTGTAAGGTGTTAATGTAAAATATTGCAAAAATAACATTTTTCTTTATTTGTAGTATATGTTTGCAGCTCTACGGGACTGCATTCCATCTTTACAAGCTACTAGGCATTTTGAAAGCCCACAGGTTCTTTTAGATTCATATGAACGTGAAATTAATGCTGCTCTGCAAAAGGTTACTTAAAATAGGAATTTAAAGATGTAGCATTTTCATCAGCAAAGATTACTCTAGTAGCTTTTCTTTTGTGTCATTCACAGCATGTTTTAGAACCATTATGTCGCGAAATTGAGACCGACTTGCGACTTTCCATTCACTTGCATTTGCAATTACAAGATCGTAATCCATTCAAGATTGGATTAAAAGACTTGCTACATCTCCTCAACATCAGACCATTTCGATTTTTTGATAAATACATCAATATAAAAGGTATTTTGAATTTAAGTTTTGTATTAATCACGAGTAAAGCTTTAGATTATGCCAGAAACCAAATTTACACAAATTTGTATTTTTCTCTTGATTTTTTTTTTTTATGTAGCTTATGTTGAACAGTATCTTGACAAAACTTTCTACAATTTGACAACAGTTGCATTACATAATTGGAAAACTTATGATGAGATGAGAAATCTAGCAAGACAGAAATTTGGTCTAACCCTTATAGAAGCCCACTTGCCAAGCCAAACATTGGAACAGGTTAAAATAAATTATATTTTTAATGTACATAATATTGTGAAAAGCCCAAAGTTTGGTAAAACATAGGATTTATGTATCACCTAGATTTTGCCATCTAATGCTAATAAAAGTCCAACTATTCACATATTACGAGGCTTGTCCATAAAGTAAGTACCGTTTCGTTCTACTGCCACCGCAGCGCTAGTGTCGCTGTTCTGAGCATGCACACTCGTCTCTCTGGTTCATTATCTTTGCACTGACCCCATCACAACTGGAATGTGTTGTGTTTACATTTGTTAGTGATCGTTGAAAATGTTTAAGACAGTTTCTGAGCCTCCGGACGGTGAAGTGCGTTCTGCAATGCAGTTTTTGAACGCAAAGAATGTTAAGCCAGCTGAAATTCATCGTCAACTTGTAAAGATTTATGGGGAAAATGTAATGACTGATGGAATGGTGAGAAAGTGGGTTAGGCAATTCAATGATGGACGAACCAATGTTCATGACGAAGCACAGAGTGGGCGGCCTTCTGTTGTCAATGATAATTTGTCTGACTATCACTTGTACTTGGAAATTGAAGCATGATTTTGGAGGAAGGTGCTTTGACACTGTCAAATTGACAGTGATGACAACGTAAGAAATGGTGTTCAGCAGTGGCTGTCTTCACTGGCAGCATCTTTCTATGAAGAAGGCATAGAAAATTTGGTTTCCCGCTACGACAAATGTCTGAACAACAGTGGCAACTATGTAGAAAAATAGTTTAAGACATGCTCTTTCATGTAAAATTAAATTTTGTTTTGAAAAAAAATGTTTTATGTGTTTTTTCAAAACAGTACTTACTTTCCGGACACGTCTTATACTTCAGGGTTTTACCCTGAAAAATTCCATGTCCTAGTGGCTGAGGAAAAAGGACCATGATTTTTACCGCACTGGAATACGTACATGCTCTTGTTTCAAGGTGGACAAAACTGTGGTGGAAAACTGAGAGTATATTGAAAAGTGATAAATAAATCGTAAATGTTGTGGCTCCTATGCTATGCACAGTTCATTTAGTTTTCATGTAAATTAAAAGAGAAAACAGTAGGAGGAGGCATTACCTTCTGACTGACCCTCATAATAACCCTCATGGGATAGTACGTCGCATCGTGTGGGGGGAGGGGTGCAACATCTTAAGGTGATGGTTCTGGTTGACAGGTCTGAAATACTTTACCCTTTCAGTAATGTTGAGAGTCCAGATGAGCTGATTATTTTGGCCAAGGGCCTGTTGGAATGGAAATGGCTAGCACGACTACGCATATTGGTGATTATTATGATTAGCGCTATTAAAGTAGATGATACTGATTTGGACATCACCCAGATTACCAAAGTCTGCATTTGTGGGTAGGCAGGGGCTCACGTTCGAAAAATGTGTCTCAATCTCCAAGGGCCAATGGTAGCAAAAGCAGCACCAATCCCTATACCTGGAATGCAAAAATCTCTTCTTGGCGTTTCAGTAGTTTCTTTGTTCTCAACAACTAAGGCATGCAAGCCGTACCAGTGCATGAAATGAACCAATGACATAAACCAATTTATCATGCGAACCTATTACACAGTATAACCAAACCAAGGAACTATGGATAATCCTAATACCAAAGAAGAATAAACACCCTTTTGTCCACAACAATTTATTAACCCGTATGTGCATTTCGGCTACCTTGTAGCCATCAATCAGCGGAATACAGAGTACAGGAGCCAAAAGGCGGAATTTATACAATAGGATGACCAATCAGAAAAATTACAATAACACAATATTATACAAAGTGACAAATCTGATAATAAAGTTTAACAGTAAAAATAAGGGAGCCAATCAGAGTAAAAATGATAACTCAACAAACTAGCCAATCAGAGAGGACACTGATATTGGCAAAAATGATGACGTCAAGACATAAAATTAGGTAGGAAACTTAGTATTAAAAAGTCTAAATAATCTTGAGTCCCTGAGGGGGGCCATTATCTCCATTTAACAATTGCTTGGAATCCTTGAAACACTAGAAATCAAGAAGGATTCCAAGCTATGGTTAAATGGAGATAACGGCCCCCTTGAGGATTCAAGATTATTTAGACTTTTTAATACTAAGTTGTCTACCTAATTTTGTCTTGACGAGAGGTTGTTTATTCTTCTTTGGTACTATTACACAGTCACTATATTGGAAACTGACAATACAGCTTGCAGTCAGTTCCATTTCAGGGTGATTCAGAAGGCTGGGGGGAAATTGAAGAAGCATGTAGAAGAGGCAGTTCTAAGCAAAATGTTTTTGGCCACAATTTTTTTTCTTTTGGGAGGCTTCGTTAAAAAGAAATAGTGCCTTAAAGTTTTGTAAAGTCACTTCCAGTCGATGTTATAACATATTTGTAAAATGCCAAAATCATCTTCACATTTTGAAACATAATAAATAGCCTTTTATTAAAACTAAAAAGGTAACTTAAAGCACTAAACAAATAATCTGTTGCCGCATGCATGGTAGCCGTGGGTGAAGAGACCGTACGTTGCTTGTGTTTAAATTGAAGATAATTGGTATCTGGTGTTTCTGTTTTGTAATCTTGTGAACAGAACAGTATGGTTCCATACAGTAGCATAGAACTCCAAGACCTGCATTTCATCTATAGTGCAGCTGGGACAAATGTAACAAAGCTGCACACAGATAACAGGAAGAATACCCACACAGGCACCACTCAAAAAATTGACTTTCTTGAAAATTCACCGACTTCATGTTGGATATCTGAGACACAAGTTGAAGAATAACCTAGTGCTAGCACGTGACAAATCACATCAAGTGGGGATGTCACAATCCAATGTGGTGAATCCTTCATGATAATCAGTTTCACCTTTAACGGAGAGTTCAGGTGTTGAACAAGCCTAATTTCCCTCAACTGGTACAATTTTGCCAACAAATGTGATAGCTAGCTTATTCAGAATGATCCATATTTTATGATGAAATTCTTATTTACTGGGAGACCTACATTACTAGAGATGGTTTCTCCAATTGTCAGAACAGTCATGTTTAGGTACCACAAAGTTCTGCTGTTGCTTTTGAACATCATTATCAACAAGCATTTGTAGTGAAGTCTGGACAGGCATTATTGGCGAGCAAGTGATATACCTCTTGCTATCATGTTTAAATGGGCAGATTTACAGAATATTCTTGGAGGATGTTCCTCCATATAAATAGAACCATTTAATATCTGTCAGCAAATGTGGTTGCAACAGGATGGACTGCCAGCAGACTTCTCTCGTGCAGTGCGGAATGTTCTAAATTGCGCATATCCTGGACGCTGAATTGGTAGAGATGGTCCAGTTGAATGGCTGCCCCTGGACCATTCAACTGGGGGCATTTGAAGTTGGCACATCTGGATTTTTCTTCTGGGGGCATATCAAGTCCATTGTTTATAAGAGACCAGTTGATGACCAGGAAACACTTCTTGCAAGAATTGTGTGTGAATGCCAGAAATTTTCAAGAGAGTGCACCAGAGTTTCATTTTGTCGATTTGGACAGTGTCTCCGAAATGTACATCTGTGGCTCTATTTTTTTTTTTTTTTTTGCTTTTACTGAAAATAATCTATTGAATATGTAGTTAGGATAAGGGCACCGTGTTAATATACCTTTAAAGATAATTAGAGGCATATCCATTAAAAATTAACCGGGAACAACAAATTTAACACTCCAGCGTTTATACTTAATGTTCTATTTGACATTTCCGACAATTGAATAATAGTTGGTTGTGTGAATTATTGATATAATTTTATAATTCTTTCATTATTTATTGATTAAGAATTACATAAAAATTTTATACACCAGATATGTATTGCCAATTTAGATTATTTATTTTCCTGTTTTTCTAGGGTTTAGATGTATTAGAGATAATGAGAAACATTCATGTGTTTGTCTCTAAATACTTGTATAATTTGAACAATCAGGTGAGAATCTGTTTTGTGTTAAATAATTCTGTCTTCTCTCTTTTTTTTTTTTTTTTTTTTTTTTTTTTTTTTTTTTTTCATTTAAAAATTTTTTAAACAAATAGATATATTACAAATGGCTGTATCTCAGAAACCATTAATAAAAGACTACATGTTTATATAAATTTTTTGACTTAACAATAACTCATTCTGTATTCACACAAAATAGACCTTTTCTCCTTTATACATGTACATACATGCACAGGTGATCGTGAAGTCCATTTACTGAAAGATTTTGAATACGGTAACTCCTTCTGTCTTCATAGAGGAATGAAACTGTTGCATTGCTGTGAAGCTAAGTTAAAAAACGTTGCACAACCCTGGACAATTTTTCATATTTTTTACATCATTTTAGTACTGTATTTTTGCGTCAATAACCCATGGGATGTACAGTTTTTTACATCCCGAAGGGGTGGGGGTGCTGGGCTTTAGGTGGGTGCAGGTTTTTTACAATGACGGCGGATTCTGAACTTTCGTGACCACTCTAGCTGCCGTGATAGAATATACTAAAACTTATCACCAGAGATCTCATGGTCTTATAAAAGCAATAAATATTAATGAAGCAGATCTACATTTAAACAAAAATTTTATTTCATTTAGATTTTATTTAACATGAGGTAATTATAATACAACAATAAATAATATAAAGAAGTATGTAAGGACTTCTTTTTGAGAGATCACGTTCATATTAATTTTTGGCGATGGGTAATTCAAATAAAATGTGAATTAATGTACTGAATAATGAACAATTAAAGTATTGTGATGAATGTTATACACTAATTTTGTTTGAAGTTCATCAGGACAGAATGCAAGTTTGTTAGATCAAAGCAGTTTTGAAGTTGCCATCTTGTGGAGAAGTTACTTTCGTATTAGTTTTTGGTGATGGGAAATGAAATGCCGTTTTTTCAGTATATTCTCTGAGTTTAGTTCGCAGGGAATACAAGGGTGTGGGGGTTATAATTTTTTTTTATACATACTTACTTACTTACTTTTCAAACCCGCTTATCCGTTAGGGTCGCGGGGGCAGCAGCCCTATGGAGGATCTCCAGCGATCGCGATCTTCCGCCATCAGGCGCATGTCCTCCCTGGTAATATCCAAGCGACTCGAACCCAGATTCTCCAGGTAGTCTAGCCACCTGGTTCTAGGCCGACCCCTTGGTCTCTTACCCACCGGCTTGGAAAATAACAACTGCCTAGGAAGACTAGTTTGCGGCATCCGAATCACGTGGCCATACCAGCGCAACTGAGACCTCTCAATGCGGAGAAGTAGCGGCTCAACACCTAAAGATTCCCTTATTGTATTGCTGTACACTCTATCTAGTAGGGTAACACCTGCAACACCTCTCAGAAATCTCATTTCAGCCGCTTGTACCCGCGATCGCACTCTTTCGGTCATTACCCAAGCCTCATGACCATAGGTGAGAATGGGGACAAAGATGGATTTGAAGACGGAGAGCTTAGCTTTGTTACTCAGCTCGCGTTTCGTTACCACGGATCGCCACAGTTCACGTCTGACACAGCTTGCTGCACCGATCCGAGCATCCAATTCTTTCTCCTGCCGTCCATCACTCGTGAATGCAATCCCGAGATACTTGAATTTCTCCACCTGTCTCAATGAGGCTCCACTAACATGGAGAGCGCACTGAGCAGGCTGTCTTGAAAGGACCAGAACCTCGGTTTTAGCCACACTGATCTTCATCCCAGCTTCTTCACATTTGGCTGCAAGCCGGTCTAGTGCATGCTGAAGGTTCGTGCGAGAAGACCCAAGGAGGACAAGGTCGTCAGCAAAGAGCAACCTCTCCACCAGGCAGTCGCCCACACAAACACGCTCATCGCCTCGGCTGCCCCTGTCTATCCAGTCCATAAAGATAATGAACAAGATGGGCGACAGTACATAAAAACGAAATTTTTGTTGGCTATTCAGGGCTGTGGGTTTTTTCTCGTTCGCATGTATTGATGCAAAAATACGGTAGGTTTCATTGTAAAGATGATTCAGAATGCCATGCACAACCTCAACCATTCAGTATATGTAAATCTAAAAAGACTGGCAAATTTGAAAATAAAAAGCTGGCACATTTGTTGGCGACCAAACCAAAAGTGGCTGACATCTGGCAATCAAAAAATCAATCACTCGAAAACAGGATAAATAATGGCTGCCCATACAATCTACCTGTACACCATACATGAACATTACACTGTATTAATTAGATATTTACATTATATTAAATATTTTTTGAAAAGTGCATGCCTTTTCTATAATGTATTTATACCTTTTTTTTTTATATTTCTCCTAACTATATACACATTTAATACATGTACAGTCGTCAAAGGGAAATAATCCACACTTGAATTTTACTCAATCCATATTGAAGTTTTACCATTTCAATATTAATTTATTTTTAATAATTTAATATTACATTTAGAGTTAACCTTATTAAGATTATTAAATTTAAATAATTATAATTTAAAAAGCTATTAAAACAACACATTAGCATGAAATGTAATATTAAGTATTAAACTCGTGTGGAATATTTCCTTTGGTTGACTGTACTTAATAATACATTTCATGTTAATGTTGTTTTAATACCTTTTTTTAAATTTTAATAATCTAATTATTTAATTTTAATAATTTTAATAATACTAATTTCATTTAATTTAATAATTTAATATTACATTTAGTGTTAATATTGAAACTGTAAAAGTTGAGAAATTTGTGTTTTCCTGTAATATTTCTTGCCTTGTAATTTTTATTATTTCATGCAGTGCTTCGAGACATAATTCCCATATTTTTGAAGCACAATTCCATATTTCATATATTCTTAATATTACATTTAATGTTAATAAAGTTTTACTAATTTATTTTTAATTTTAATAATTTAATCTTGATAATGTTAATTTAGATTTAATAATTTAATATTACATTTAGTGTTAATACTGAAACAGTAAAGATTGAAAAATTGTGCTTTCCTGTAAATATTTTTGCCTTTTAATTTTTATTATTATTTGCCTTCGAAGCATAATTCCATATTTCATATATTCCATTCAAATTTCAAGTATTCATTTTACTGCATGGAATAATGTTTGGCTCTGAGAATTTTTTCGCCCTCAGAAACACGTCAGACTTTTTCTCCAACATAAGTTTTCCATCCATTTCTCACTGGGGGAAAAAAAATCGTCTGTTTTAGAGATGTATTTTGCAAGTAAGCAAGAAATTTTTACAATGAAAAAATATTGTGGCAGCTGTTTTATTACCCGTTTTTGAAGTGACTCCATCTGTCGATATTACTGCTGATTGGTGGGTTAACAAAAAATATGCTTCATTCATCAAGTTAATTACTGAGAAATTTACAATATGCAATGTTACAATTGTTTGGAATGCTCTTACAACCGGACTGGGGTCATTTCGCGAATACCAGCTTGCCATTTGTGCAGAAGACCATGACAGAGTTAAAAGTTAGTATATGCAATCGAACTTCTGGGATTCCTATTTCTTGCACTTATTTTAATGCATTATATACTTTTCACCTCTTTATATTTATATTCTGCTATATGATGCTATACATGTTCTTGGTACCTTCTCTGTGTTAGTGCATTAAATATCTTCCACATGTTCTATCTCTGATATAAGCATTTTTAACCCTTTGTTCATATAACATACATTTATCAGAAATGGCAGTTGAACGTATTTCTAGAGTTTGTCAAAACATTTACTAAATACCCTGGAAATGTTGGATATCTAAATGTATGAGACACTTATCATCCGACTCATCTTACACAAATATGATTGCCACTTTTAAATCCACTGTTGTTAGGAGAAATATAAAAGCAAATAATTATTTGGCATTAAAGTAGTTTTAAAAACTAAATTTAAATGAATTTTCAGAAAAAGAATATTTTGAATCTGTTTGCAGATATTTGTGGAACGATCAAGTAATAATAAACACCTCAATACCATTAACATTCGTCACATAGCTAATTCTATTCGTACTCATGGCATTGGAATAATGAACACAACTGTAAGTACAGTATTCATTGTAGTAAAATACTGTAATTTTTGGTATACGATGTGCATATTATGCAATATTAAAGTTAAAAAAAAACATTACTGTGTATTATGAGAAATTGCGTATAATAATCCGATAATAAAACCAGACAAATTTTAAACTTTAATGTGCAAAGCCTGATATTTTGAATTGCTGCTAAGAAAACCTGGAAACATTGTTGCCAATAATTTTTCGATTACCTGTGTTTGGAGGTTATCTCCAGTTTATAATTATTATTATTTATCAGTGTTGCCAGCATAGTGAATTTTCTGCTAGATTTAGTGGATAATTGAGGTTCTACTGTAATTGATCATTACTATTATTGTTTTTAATAATACAGGTAAATTTCACTTATCAGTTCCTGCGAAAGAAATTCTATATATTTTCTCAGTTTATGTATGATGAACATATTAAATCAAGATTAATTAAGGTAAATGTATTTTTAAGAATTATAATAATTTTTCAACTACATGTATAATTTTAATGTTAGAGTAGGGGGGATAATTTGATTTGATAAGATATACAAGAGCTTTCTTAATTTCTTGGCATTGCAGGATCTTCGATATTTCAAAGAGAATAAGGACACCCTAGATCAGAAGGTACGTTAAGTATTGAATAATTTCTCTTAAGTTTAAATTTTTGATTTCGAATTTTATTTTTCCGTTTTTCATCTTTCGATTTTAAATTTATGGTTAAATTGTTTTGGTTTTTTTTTGGACTATACATCGAAGCAGATTATAACTTGATTTGAATAGAAAATGGAAATTTTTAGTTAAACTAACACATTAGTCAATTTTTCATATAAGACATTTTGCGCCAAAATGGGATAAATAATTACTGGGTTATGTTTTGGATAGACTTTCCCTTGTTGGTATATGTATCTGGAAGCTTATCTTAGACAAGCTAAGTTTTTATTTTATTAATATGAGAAGTGATCTTGTTACCTAATTTATTGAAAGAACTTAAGTGTAAAGTGTGAAAGTCCAGAACACTCTAAATCAGGATTTCCCAATCTTTTTTGTGTTTCGCACCCCTCAAAATTTATTAATGAACCTTTGCATCTGCTAGTCTATGTGTAGAAGACAAAAGAAGTTAGTGATTCCATTTGGAATCATCAGCAGAAGGGATTAATCATTATTAATTACAATAACTTTTCTTTGTACCCCCAGGAATCTGTTTTAGCAGCAGGTTGGAAACCCCCTAGTCTACATAGTTATTGCTTAAATACATCATGAATTTCATTGTTGAGGCTGTTTTTGAGTTTGCTGTGCACATAAATAGTCCAATTTACTCATGCTTTTATATAACTGTACTTATTTATATAAATTTGATCTTTGTATTAATATGATAATTGTTAACCAGAGGAATCAAATCTGTCTGACTGTTTGTTTTGCCATTCCTTCTCTTTAGTACCCTTTAGAAAGAGCTGATAAATTCAACAAGGGAATTCGAAAACTTGGTTTGACTCCTGATGGACTCAGCTACTTAGATCAATTTCGAGTATCGATCAGTCAAGTAGGTCAGTAAGTTTTTCTTTCTCTTTCAGCATTTATTTACACATCATTCCAAAGTCGCAGATTTAAATTAAATTAATGAAAGAAATGACCGAATTAGAAAAACTTGTCTTTTTCAACTTTCAGTCAATTCCTTAATGAACGAATTAGAAAAATAAAACTTTGTGTAAATGAAATAGAGCAAATTGATAGTAACTATTTGTTGTAATTATATAATAACATTACATTGGTTATTCAATTTAGAATCACCGTTGAAAGATGGCAACTTGGTTGCCGAAATCTGCATATAGTTATAATGAAAATTGTGTATTAAGAGGAAATTTTTATATTGATACATTTGCTGTTGCTAGTTAGATTTGTGAAATCGCCAATCTATTGTTATTTCATAATTACAACAAATAGTTGCTGTCAGTTTGCTGTGTTTCAATTTGTCTCTTTCAATTCCTTGTAAATTCAACAAAGAAAGATTCAATAAATAGGAAGAAAAAAAAAATTTCAATAACAACAATAGAGATTATTAGGAAACTGTGGATAAAACCTAACCAAAAGGAATTTACTAATTTCCAATCCGGAAAGTTGGAAAGATTTTCAGTTTATCAGAAAGCAAGATTTCCAGCTGTGTTTACATCCATTGTTGTCATTGTGGACAATGGCCATGATTGGATGATTGTGATATTCAAATTCATATAAAATTCGTATAAAAAATAATTTACAAAGACATAAAAAAAAATTACATCTATGGACGACAGCATATAATTTTAAATAAAATCTAAGTTTGGAATCACTAGGCAACGGGCCTGGAACTGACGTCACTACTTAGTTTTCTTGTTAAGTGAATTAAAAATAAAAATTAAAAATTAAAACTAATTTTTAATTTTAAGTTATCATGGAGCATGTTTAATTTTTAAGTATCATGAAATAATTGGCTGTTTATTTGACTGCATTTTCATTTCATCGAAATTTTTATTGTGAACTTTTCGGAACTTAATTTCAAAATTCAAATTCTTCAAGATCTTCAAAATTCAAAATTTTTGATCGTTTTCATTTCATATTGTCACCTTTTAAACTAGTGCCGAGTCAACAATGAAGTCTGTTTCTACGAGGTGTGAAAATTATTGCCAGGACAGTGGGCTTGAGATTACTTGGACTGTTAGAAGCTTTGTTATTTAATAATCTTTTAAATTTTATTAGTTTTTAGTCCCTTTATAATTATATTCTTGTAATTTTTTATGTCTTTGTAAATTATTTTTTGTCTTTACATGCTACAGAATATAAATTTAAGATATGAAGTCTCAATTTCCATTTTTACCAATTTCAGCATAAATGGGTTAACAAAATAAAATTTCCCAATTATCATTTTATGAAGCGGCCCCTAAGTGAGAGGATAGGCTACCCAGCAGTACAGTCCTGTATATTTTTGCAGCACCCTGTACAATTAAGATGATTTGAAAGATAGATAATTTTGTGACTGGTGTCAGTGTGTGTGTTTGTTTTCGTTTGTTTTGTGGAGGTTGGTTGTGATTCAGGAAGAGATATGGATACATGTATTTGTTTCTTGTTTAGTATTTTTGTTTGAAAAGTCATTGGTACGTTTGATTGTGAACAAAGATTGTTTGTAGTCATTGGTGTTATTTGGAGTCTTGTAAAAGGTTTGTGTTACGTGTTTATTTTGACTAGAGTGTAAGGGTTGAAATCTATAGAGATGGATGTTTCATTATTAAGAAATAATTTGTTTTATCGTAGATAATATTTTTTTTATTAACCTGATTGTTGCTGGTGTTAACTTTAAGTTTATCCCAGGGAAGCTGCAGCAATTGTTTGCTTAATCTTTTAAAAAACATTGTTGTGGCAGCTTTTCTAGATATGAGAGACAGTAACAGAGCAGTGGCGTAGAAGTCATTGTTTTAGCGAGAGCGTTCGTTGTTTTTTTTTTTTTTTTAGCAGAGAAGTTCTTCTGGCTTCGA
>JAHWFO010041365.1:2129464-2151595 GCA_023313115.1 Rhysida immarginata | reverse complement strand
CATAGTAGAAACAACATCACATAGTTTATATGAGAAAAACAGGTTGCTTTAAGAAATCGAGCTTTGCAATAACTGTAAATGGAGATTTAAGAACCTGCCTCGCAGTATGGAGGATTCACGAATTTGCGATGCGCTTTTGTTTGACGCTGTAGAATGGAACGCCGCAGCTACATCGCTCTGATTATAGTAACGATTCTTCTAAGATAAGAAAACAAACTGTAGCAGTGCGGTGAGATCGTTTCTTTTTTAATTATTTCATCGGATAATAGTGATCGTGAAGATTACTTCTAATTAATCTGTGATTAGAGCGGAAAGAAATAGAGCAGTCACTTTCGCTGAAAATTGCCATTGGAACTGGTTTTACTAAAACGAGGTTGGGTGATAGATGTTGTTAATTGCGTGATACGGACACGTTTTCGCAGCTAAAATTAAACTCTTTTAGATTGTGTTGAAGGATGGTCACACTACTAGATGAAGAATGTATGATTCCTAAGGTTATGCCTATACGGGCAGTCAATTGTAAAACCATATGTTCGTGGTTGTAATTAGTGGATGGTTAATGTTTTAACCCTTTTAATCAGAGCTTGTAAAGCGGAGCTGTTCTCATCGCGTTGTCCATAATGTCTATACTGCCACAAACAAGCGAACCTGTATTGTTTTGTGCAGCTAATTTTCGTGCGCTCCGGGAAGGCTCTGATGAGTAGGGATTCAAACGGAAGAGTTTAGCAGAGAATACCGTGTATAGTAGTTGTGTTAATTGCAAAGCGTCGAAAGGCTTGGTGTAAGGGGTTAATGCTCTCTCCCCTGGTGATTCAATTGCCATGAGCATTGTGCTGATTGGCTCAGGATTGGTGAACAATTAAAGGAGAGCATGACGCTGTCCTGTGGGTGATTCCCTTATCCTGCTCAGTCCGTTTGGAATAGTCCAGAGCAGCGCAGTTTATTTGGCTAAAAAACATACGGTTGCTGGCTTATGGACAGCATATGGGGCAGCGCATGTGGCCGCTTAGCATAAGGAAAGGTCTTTAAAAGCAGTGGGTTCAGCTTTGGTAGTGTTATTAAATCTTATAGATTAATTGTTTACTATTGATCGTATTTTAAATTTTATGGGAGCCCATGAATTATTTTGATTATTGTAATGCAACACTGTTTAATTAGTTTATTAAAAATGGATTTTGAATTGTTCCCCACGTCTGCTCCTTGTTAGTTTAACACCACTCTACGCAAGTCTTGAAAAACCCGCTCCTGTTGCGTGTGAGGGTCGATTCTTACCTAGGGGTTCCTTTTGCCCCCCCTCCCTCCCACACATCTCCGGCACAATTTCACACAATTTATGTGATGAAGGCATAGCACGAGAGGTGATATGAATACTGAATGAGATCATTATATGCAACAGGTATCTAAACCCCTGTCACAAACTTCTGATGGTGATTCCTCACAGCGAGATGAAAACGAAAGTTTGTATAAGCATGATAACGAACTGTTTATGAGATTTCCGTAGTTAAAAGTGAAGATTCAGCAGCTGGTTTTGTACTCTGTGGATGGCAGGTTACATGCAGAGAAGCTACAACAAATGTTCAAAATGACGACCGTGGGATGCAACACATGCATTGAGGCGACAAAACATCGACTGGCATACTCGTTCGAGGGTCCCTGGGCTGTGTCTTGCGGTGCTGAAAGCATTGTCAATACAGTTCCAAAGCTCATCAACCTCCTGGACAGTTGTGGCATACACCTGGTCTTTCATGTTTAGGTAAACCTTTAGTTGTTAGCAGGTGCACCTGTTAATGACCAATAAATGGAACGTTATTTCAAGAAGTTGTTGTAGCTTCTCCACATGTCACCTGCCATCCACAGAGTAGAAAAACCAGCTGCTGAAACTTCAATTTTAACTGCGGAAATCTCATAAATGGTTCATTATCCGAACCATGTTTATATGAGCTTTTGTTTTCATCTCGATGTGGGGAATCGCCACCAGAAGTTTGTGATAGGGTTTAGATACACTGTAGAGGTATCCAGGGCTGTGTTAATCCTGGATAAATAGCAATATGCTGTAGATAAGGAAAAACAAAGCATAAAATACAAATGATTTCTTTCCTTAATACACTGAACAGCTTTTTTTAGGCATTTCATTTAAAACAAATTGTGCAACCATATTCTGACTTATGTTTCTTTGCACTTACGTCACCTACTTTGGAGGCACCATGACACATGTATGTAAATGCATAAGAAAAATCTTAAACGATATAAGAGGGCACCCAGCGCTGGAATTATACATAAGCAGACTAAGTACGTGCTTAGGGCCCCGTTAGACTACGCATGTGAATAGGGGCCCCGAATCCTCAGAAAAACAGGATTTATACTGAGGAAGGTGTGCAGTGCTTAGGGCCCCTAAAGATATTAGTCCGGCCCTGAGAGCACCACAACTGCAACATCGTCACTTCATTTGTGTAACGTTCGATATGGCTTGTTTAACACATTTGTGCTTGGTTGTGTTTTGTTATGCTGTCAACTGATGAGTTATTTGTATCATCAGCATTTGTAGGAAGCATATTGCATATTACAATATCATATAGTACAATTCCTACACGAAACTCTTAGGAATTGTAGATACAGTATGTAAACAAATTATACAAATAAGTTTTAAGTACAATACCTTCGGCAGTAATCTTATTTTTTTATGATAATAGTCATCAACTGCAATATATCACCCTTCTGGAACCGAAGGTGATTTAAGTCCAGAGTATGTCTGTAATTAATAATTACTGTATAACTTTGGTTAGAGTAAAATAAATGGTTTTCATTTTCTTTCTACCTTCATTCCCTTTTTATTTATTTATTTAGGTAACGCCATGGGTTATGTACGTATGATTCGATCAGGTGGCCTTCATTGCTGTAGTAATGCAATCCGATTCATTCCTGATCTTGATGATATCATCAGCTTTGAAGAATTGTGCAAAGAAGAAGGGTTGTCAGTGGAATGTCAGACTGCGGCAAAGAATCTAGATTTGGTCATTTCAAATTTAAGTAAAAATTTTGCAGAAGGAACAGAATATTTCAAGGTAAATGGTTTTTTCTTAATGTCTTATTTGCATTTCAGTTAAATTTTTTCGCCACATTCTACATATTCAAAGTGTATTGTAAGAAATTATAAATGGAAACTGGAGATGATACTCCAATCGTAAGGAAATGATGAGATCAGAAAAAATGGAAGGAAAAATTCCACGACCTGGATTCCATTTATAATTTCTTATGTGTGCTCATCAAATTTTTTGATGGTTTGGATAGGAGGAATTCCCAATCTGCAAGCTGGGTGCCTGTCCTATCATTGGGCTTCCATCTTGACTACCTGATAGTTTTTAAGAACACCTGATGACAGCCTTGCTGTATTGTGTTCACGATGGCCCAGTTGGTAGAGGCAACGGCCATGATACTCATGGTTCCTGGTTCGAATCCAGGTCGTGAAATTTTTCCTTACGTTTTTCCTGATAAAATCATAGTGTCTTGTGGCAGCAGTAACGAAAGAGGATTTTTCACATGCCATGCAAGAGTTATACCGAATTATGTCAAAAGTATTTTGCGGCCATGGGGGCTTACTTTGAAGGACAGTAAAGTATCATCTCTGAAACACCTGTCCCTATTTGTTTTTCCGAGTCCTTCACCAAATTTCCGGTCTCGCCTTGTATTTAGGACAGAATAAATTTGGTAATTTTTCTGTTTTCGGTCAATCAATTTGTGTGTGACACAGTGACTTTTATTTATTTGGAAATGATGCCTGTTGCTTTATAAATTGCATTCTTCTACAGTTTTTTTTTTCTTTTCCTTTCATTCTCCTTTTATTTATGCTCTCACCCATTGGTGAGCAGATGAATCATTCGCATGTGGAAATGCATACATTTTTGCACATGGCTACATGTAAGACAGAACATCCAGTTGTTGTTTAATTCTATACATCGTGCATGCATTTTTCTCTTTGGGAATGTGGAGATTTTGTGTTTGTTTTGGTGTTTTGTTTGTGACTGTTTACCGAATGGCAGGTAATCAATGCCATCATGAGGAAAGCATTCTAGGTTAGATGGGGAATACAGTACAACAAAAGTTATTTCATGGCTGATCATATGTTTCCTAATGAGATGCTGAGATATTCTTTACAACATTGACTGCATCATCCAAATTGACGTTGACTGGCTTGAAAATTAATACAGGCAAGACAAGGCGTTAGCAATTGATGGTCACTGTCCAACTCGAAGATACATAGACTGAGCAGATGCAGCATTATGAATATCTAGGCTCATTAAAATAGAAGAAAATGTCATGCACAAAGAGAGGATCAACATCTCCTAGAAGACCAAGATTTGCTTCTTTCATACACTAATCCTACATGGATCAGAAATGTGTATCTTGTTCAAATTGAACTTTATCAAACTAGAAGTATTCTAAATGTGATGCTTACTGCATATCCCAGGAGTATTGCTTTAGAACTGTAGCACCGACTATATACCATATGGAGAAGGTGTCAAATATAATTAGCCAACAAATCTAGCAGGTTCAACTGAGGCAGTTTGGCTACATGTACAGTATGGACACAAATTGACCACCCATCAACTCCTTTATAGAGTACAATGGAATACATCCTACAAACTTGGATCAAGCTAGTGGGGGAAGAGCTGAAGAATCATTTGAAAGAAACATTTGACTATTAATATGTCCTGTTGGCATAGGTTAAATCACGATTCCTTATTTGCAACCCAGGACTATCTTTACTATTGTATGGCGAAGAATATTTACAATTACATGCATACAAAATAGTCTGTTATTGCCAGATGATCCAAACATTGTTTTCATTTCTTAGACGTTCCTTCTATTATGTTAATTTTTAATAATGTCCACTTTTTCTTCCAAACAGCTTCTTGTTGACGTCTTTGCACCAGTTTTTCGTGACTCCAAAAACATGCACTTGCGCAATTTTTACATCATCTTGCCTCCTCTGGTAAGATAGAGCACAGTTGTATGTGTGACATTGGTGAATTTTTTTTCTTCCATTAGAATTTGGTAATTGAATGTGTATATGGTACTTGAAATAATAATGGCTTTCTGTCTGTTTTCAAGACTGTGAACTTTGTGGAACATTCCATTGCTTGTAAAGAAAGGATGAGCAAGAAGAATAAAACAGGAGCAGCTTTTACTGATGATGGCTTTGCTATGGGTAAGAAAAATGGGAGAGATTTATTAATTTGTTTGTTAAATTTGAAGCTTATTTATGTTTTTTATATAAATAGGTGTGGCATATGTCTTAAAACTTCTTGATCAGCATGAAGAATTTGATTCTCTTCACTGGTTTCAGTCAGTGCAAGACAAGTACCATATGGAAAGGGTAATTATAATATTTAAATATAAGGAAAAAGGTCATTCTTAGTTTTCATATCATAAAGAAGATAACACGAGTTAAAGAAGGTGCCTAAACAAAATTGCTACAATTATTAGTATCCTCTAATAGAAGCTATACAATTTTTTTATATGTCTTTTCATCTATGTAGTGAAGATAAATACATGTATATAGGATTGAATTTATTTATATAATCCATCCTACTAACAATAAACTTTATAAAGGATTAAATATAGGGTGTCCCACAAAGGACTCCATGATTTTAAGAGTAAACATCACGGAAAAGGAGATCGATAGAAGAATGAAACATGTGGTATGTTTATTTTGAAAGCCATAAAAATCTGATACAGAAGTTTCAAAATTAGTTACAAATGTTGCCGACAGGAGCTGCACACTGCATGCTTTGCGCCCGAATGCCTAGAAACAAGAAATTCTTTCTAATGTTAATACAGAAATCAAATGTATTCAGAAAATGTAAAATTTAAAGTAAAACATTAAGCAAAATTTGAGTGAATGTTTCTTTTGTAACATTTAAGTGTTTGCGATAATTTTTTGGCCTGGAAAAGGAATAAAATATTTCTGGGGAAAAGCCTGGAATTTTTAATGGAACAAAGAGTATGAACCCTGTCTCTGTTTCCAAGAAATTTATTTTTAAAATCAGGGAGTCCTTTGTGTACAATACAGCCTCTCCCCGACTTACAATGGGTTTAGATACCGATAAACCCATCAAACTCGAATATATTCCAAGTTGAAATAATAAATAAAAAATAAAGACATGATTCAGGTAGAAGTGTGCAGTTAGATGAATATACTGATGGGCCATTTGAAACTATAATTCCAAAAATAATACTGTATAATGTAAAAGGTATAAATGCACAAAACACTTCACGAGATATAAGCTATGATGATCACTGCGAACCATGAACCACGTCATATGAACACTGCTGTGCGTAGTCGCCGTTACATTGACGTCATCGAACTTTCTGGTGTTTTATATTTTTTTTTTAAGATTTCTTTTCTATCGTCTCACAACATATTGTATCTTCGAAAAATCATAACTCGAATGATTGTTGGGAGAGGCTGTATATAGCTTCCACAATGAAAGAACGGTCCAATCAGATTCATTCTCTTATCGATTGTACATGTCTAACAGTTAACGAACAATTTGGCAAATTAATCCGTTCTAGGCATTCACCCACTTCCACACTCTCCTTAACCTGGTGCATTTTATCAAAAATTGTCTTTTCAGAGGCCACAAAATCATGCTAAAAGAGAAAGAAATCAGATATCAATGGTAATGATGATCCTCCCTTTACTGGAAGCCAAAAAAAAACTAATCGATCAGCTTTTGCTTGAATCTGATTGGCTGTTGCTACCTCTTTTCCCATCTTTGGCTGCGATAGCTGTAATAACATTTATTATAAGGAAGTTATTACACAGCCAACATATTCCTCTTTGTCATTCTCAAGATGGTATTTCAAATTTTAACTTTCAACAGTCAAGTCAGTTTTAACTTTAACAGAGCCAGCTCAGTCGCTAAGAGCAGTAAGGTGCAAGTCTTGTCGCTCTTAAGACCAGCGAGTCGCAGGTTCAAATCCCACTGAGTGCATGGAGGTTGTGTTTGTCCGTTTACTAAACAAAGCCTCAATAGCCTGATCCGCCGCTAGGCTAAATTTCAAATACCGGTAGATCCGATGTTTATTTAACATCCTCAATATCGAAAAGGTAAAAGAAGAATAGAAAAGATAGACAGTGAAGGAATTGTTTGTTAAACAACAATATGATGTTTTTCATTGTTGTTTTAGCATGAAAGTCTTTTATGTAGGATATTATAGTGCCCGGCACAAAAGAAAAAGGAAACTGGTGCATTTGTAAATGAATAAAACTCGTTCAACCAATCAGAAATTGACAGGAATCAGGGCATTACTTACTACTGATGCCAGGTATAAGTAATGCTTTGTTTCCAGTCCGTTTCTGATTGGTTGAACGAGTTTTAATCATTTACACATGCGCCAGTTTCCTTTTTCTTTCGTGCCGGGCACTATAAGTTCTTGAGTAATTTCAGCATTAAATTAGCCTTTTCTTTTGCCTTATAAATTTTGATTTTTTCTTATGAGATTTTGGAGATTTTGTTACTTTTGACAATATACAGGACTCTATAACCTTTTATTTTCAATATATTCCACATGCATATAAGCCATTCCATGTGTTCCCCTTTTATTATGTCATAGAGACACAAACTGAGGCTTAAGACAACAATCTTTACATATATTTCTTCTCCTATCCAAATGACCCTTATGTTTACATGGAACGAACCTCTGTTTGAAGACAAAGAATCGTAATGAAAGCAAAATAAATTTTCTCATCTTAAACTCACTTATCTTTCGTTCTCTAAAGTCTGATGTGGTTCACGAGGTGAACTAACAACAATTGTTCACTCTGCTTTGTTAACATGTCTGGCCAACACCTTCTAGACAGAAGGCCTGATAACAGGAATGAGACAGAACTTGTATTCATTATTTTTTTTTTTTTTAATTTTTGCGTTATTCATAACCTTTTTCGGACAGGTGTTGTCAGGAGAAGAATACATATAACACCTTTAACTGTTCAAGACTAGATGTTTCTTATGCAACTTCTGATGCATTCTGCCTACTTTCTATTAGTACAGGGTGCTTCAATAGATCTCGCTGATCTGTTAATTGAATAACTCGTCAACGGGTAGAGCTCTTGCGCATGTCAGAGCTAGTCTTGTTATTTTCTTTGAATAGTTTTTTTTGTACCAAACTGGACCGATGATTAATTGAAGACCGTGTTTTCTTAGTCAAAACTTTTTATCTATGCGATCAAAGACCTGCCGAAACATTCAGAAACTGGTCTAGTGCCTTTAAAAACGTGTCAAAGCCAACATCAAGCACGCTAAAAGCACTTGCGTGAATTAGGACATTGTTGACGCTCTCATGGAATAAGTTGGCCTTGAGGGGAAGAAAAGATGCTTTTGGTAGAGGTTGGACAGAAAAATAATGATTGGAACGAGTGTATGAATAAACACTTCAGTGGCTGATGACAAATAGGGCATGAAGACCCCCCCCCCCGCAAAAGAAGAGAGCAAGAAAAGCTGAAAACTGCGATAAAAAGTGTGTTATTGAGAACTTCGGGAAGACACTTCATTTCTTAATCTCCTCAAATGGCAAACATTTTGGGAAACTCGTCTTTTAATTTCCTTTATTTTCATGTGTAAATCTTGAAAACTTGAAATAATAATCTTTTTCTGTTCAAACTACACTCGCTCACCAAAAATCAAGGCACACCTGCCTAATAATGTTTTGGGCCCCCTCTGGTCCAGATGACGGCGGCGACCCATCATGTTAGAGAGTCTACCAGTTCCCGGAACTCATCCACAGGCACTGCAAGCCATGCTGCCTCCACTGCACTCCGCTTCTGATGCCCGAGTACGCGGGTTCGACCCCGGCCGAGGACGACGAGGATTTTTTCAGGGGGAAAATCCTGAGATCACGCACTTCCTTCGGAAGGGAAGTAAAGCCGTTGGTCCCGTGTAGTCGTTTGCCGGCTGCACGTTAACGAACCCTTGTGAGGCAAAATTTGCAGCTCCTTTAACGCCGTCCTGAAATGACCATAGCAGTGAAAAGGACGTTAATGCCAAACAAACCAAATCAAACCTCCACTGCACTCCATAACGATGCTGCATTTACCAGTTGTGTTGGTGACGACCTGACAGATTGTTCGATGACATCCCAAAATGTTCATTCGGATTGCAGTCTCGGAAACGTGGAGGCCAAGTCATTGTCGGTAGCATGTTCCTCCAGCTGCTGCCGTATTACAAGGGCTGTGTGTGGAGGCGCATTATCTTGCTGGAAGATGCCGTTGCCCACGGGGTAAAAACAGTTCATAAAAGGGTGCAGGTGGTCCCCAAGCAGATCGACGTAGAAGTAGCACGCAGAGTGGATGTCAGATGCACCAATGGACCCATTGCATGCCACGAGAAACGCCCCAGACCTGTATGGAGTCTCCACCTGCCTGAGTGGTCCCCATCTAACAAGCGGGGTCCATGGCTTCGTGTGGCCTGTGCCAGACACGGGCACGACCATCAACCCGATACAGCTGAAACCGTGACTCATCGGACCAGGCAACCCTTCTCCAGTCGTCAGCGGTCCAGTGTCGATGTTGGTTGGTCCAGTTTAGGCTTTGCAGACGATGTGCAGCTGTCACAAGTGGCACCCGTTGTGGCCTCCTGCTCCCAAAACCTGCAGCTGCCAATGTTTACCGAATTGTCGTCACAGACACAGTTGTGGGACGTCCCTGGTTGTACTGCATGGTGATTTGGCTCGTTGTCGCCCTTTGGTTAGCAGTTGCAAGCCAGGTGACCTGGTGAACACCTCTGGCATCAGTGAGGCATGGCCTGCCAGTCCGCTGTCCAACATGGGTTGTAATCCCTCGTTGGGTGTACTCTCGATAGACCCTTGCAACAGTTGTGCGGGAAAATTGCAGGATGTTGGCTACATCTGATATTGAGGCACCCATCTGTCTGGCACCAACAATCATCCCCCATTCAAATGCGGATAGCTCTTAGTGTGCTGCCATTTCTGCAGCTAGTTTTGCTTACAATGATTGTGTGATATCAATGAGTTCTGTGCACCTGCATTCTGAGAATGGAAGCAAGTGGGATCTGTCTCATTATGAACAGGGAACCTGATTGGAGGGGTGTGCCATAACTTTTGGTGAGTGAGTGTATATTCCATTTTTTTCATTATTGAGATCCTGTGAATCACCTTGTACTTCTCTGCAGTGATTGCTTTATCTGGATATCACCTAACTGCCACCATCACTTTTAATGATGCAACTTTGGCTTTGGGAAATGTTTTTGATACACTATCATGGTAGAGACATTGTGCAGAATGACTCTATCTGCCATAGATTATCCACTATTCATTGCACTTCACAGTTCATTCCAGGAATTAAAAGCAGAGGACAGGCCTTGATACCCATTTTACTTTTGTTCAGTCAGCTTATGTGAAGTCTGTTTATCCAGTTTTTTTTTTCCTTCCCAAGCAGTTGACAACAGCAGATTTCCTTACACTTAGTGTCTCTGCAAATTAACAAAGCTTTTTGCATGATCTACTTCAACCTTAATTTTCAGTCATTAAGGGTGGAATTGCATCTTCATTACGAAACGTTTTGAACTAGAGCTGCACTGTGCATTTAGTGATGAATCTTTGGCCAAATGCCTAGTTGCGATAGTATGCACTTCAACAGCTATTCATTCAAACTTGGAGTTGTATTAAAATAAACGTACAAAAAACCTTCTTTTCCATTTTTATTTTTGAAACTGCAGTTAATCATAAAAGGAAAATACATGTGAATTTAAGACTGTTAAACAAACTCGGAGTTACTTTTAGGCTTTAAACGACGTATCCTCCAAATTGTTCTAAACAGTGGTTTATTTTACAGCATGTTTTAATGAAAACTGAGATTAATTTTGTCAGAATCTGTTGATATTTTTAAATTTGCTCATTTTTTTCTTGTAGAAACTTATTTTGAAATGGCCATGCCATAAATTAATCACCTAAGAAATCAATTTTTGTAGGTCATTTACATTAAGTTAGTTTATTTTTCCTTCTCTACTCTAGGAACAATTGAAAAAGCAGCGTGAAATTCATGGCAAAGATGATGAGAAGCTTCTCCAAACAATGACATTGACCCTTAAAAGATTAGATATATTTCAACAGGTAGAGTAAATCTTTGCAATAATTTATAGTCGTGATATGTCTATCAATTAGGTTAGGGGGTGTTAATTTTAAGTTCTTTGCCATTTGCATTGTTTTTATGGTAGTTATAAATGGTGTACAAGAAAAGTATTATTTGTGAACCATTTTTCCGTTTTAAATTGATTATTAATAGTTTTATAATCAAAAGGGCAAGTCAAAAGTCTGTTAACCCCCCCTCCTATCTTAGATACAAACATAGATATGTAAATTCCACTAAATGCAATGAATAGAGGTTGATGGTACACTCAGATTAATTTCAACTATGGAAATTAGGACAAATGCAAATGTTATCTTCTAAACCTTAAAAAAATAGACAAAAATTTCCAGTTACAACTTTTTCAGCATCAAACTCCAAACAAAACAAACAAACAAACAAGCAAAAATAAAAGTTTTCCAAAATCCAATTAACGGACCACCCAAAAATTGCACTGCAACCTCTGCAATAACACTGGCCATCTTTATTGATGTAATGGCATCATTGAAATTACGTGCGGAATCATGGTACAGGTAGACATCACATGAACACCTGGACTGGCTGTTGCAGATTGAGTGTTTGGAATGACTTCATTTGGTAAGAAAGTTATGTTGGTAGGAAAATTATGTTGGTTTTATGTATTATTTGATTTTGTCACTTGTTTTTGGAGTAAATATTTCTTTAATATATTCATGTAATATACCATTTTAAAGTGAAGATTTTGCTCTATATTTCTTCTATTGGTTTCACTATTACGAGGTGTGTTCAAGTCATATCAGTACTTTTGCATTTATAAAATAGAAGAACAAATTTCAAGGAGTGGACACAACATTTGTTTTTCAACATACTTCTCTGCTAAATTTTATGCACTTATCTGAACATTTAACTAATGCCTGGAAGTGTCTGCATAGAAAGATTTCTCAGTTCATCTGAACCATGCTAGGACATCCTAAAGTGCACGTTGTGCGATGAGCAGTATGAGCTCGTACGTTGTCTTGCAAAAACGGGGCGCACTTAATGATCAAACCAGGCCGTTTTTTCCGCAGGCACATATGCACATCACTCAGAATACAACAGTACGAGGGGTGGTCAAATCGAATCGTGCACTTTACAGCAATTATTAGTTCAGAGAGATTTAACCTCTTTGTGCCCCTAAAACAGTTTGTCGGTGGTCAACATTTCAGCACTGATGACGAAGTGAAGCAGGTTGTCCTGGGATGGTTCAGACGCAACGACAAATCTTTCTATGTGGGTGATTGCTCTAAAAGCTCCGAAAAATCTTTCTATCTTGCATTGCTCTAAAAGCTATCCTAGCACTCTGGTAGAACAAGGTATAATGGGTGAATATAGGCATCCATTGTATCGTAGAAGTTCACCACATTAGGTCGAGTTCACATCTAAAGTATGCTTAGGTTGCCAAGAAATTATTTAGGCTAGGAACGTCATTCGTGTGGAATTTTGGAATTGTTGAATACTTAGATGAACAAATGATTTTTTAAAGTCGATTTTTTATGATTTCTTATTCTCTATCGGTTATTAGCAAGTTTAGAATAAGTCTATCTGCAGTAATGAACGATACTTTTTTTTTTTTTTAAATAAGGGCATTTACCATAAACATTTCAAATTATTATATCTTCTCTTCCCATGGGCCGACTGTAGTAAGACAAAGTCTACATGTTGCCACAAGCTCTTCCAAACTGAAGTAAGTGGTAAGCGAAATAGGAGTATACAACCACAGCCAGGGCTGAAGAAACGTCAGATCAAAGTATTGTTTTATTTTCATTCTGTTCCTTCCTCTTTCGAAACCACATTATTCTACACATATGTAGAAGTCGGATAGAATCTCAGATTTAAGAAAATAGAGAAAACATGTTTTATTTAATCTGTGATAGAACTGCTAGAAGGCCATTAGTTAGAGTGTGCCATGTATTGGGAGCATTTTAAAAGAATTCTTTTTGGTTTTTCAATATGATTTTTATTGTATTAATTCTAACCTTTTTTCATGTGTTCACTGTATATTCACGTTCAGATATTGCAAAATTTCATCAAAAAGGAGTCCGAGCAACGCTGGGTATGTCAGCTAGTAAACAATAAAAACACTTTCAGATCATGAGTTTGCAATTTGCCCTGTTGACATTTCTTTAAATCATGTTCATGTCACATGTTTATTTCTATTGAACATTTGGTTGTGTAACACATAGGCACAATCGTTTTTGACCACACATTAGAAGTGACATTATATGAGAATATACAAGAAAGTCTAGTGGAGAATACTCCTGATTTTTTTTTTTTTTTTCATTTCTTTTCCAAAGCAGTAAAGCATATATTATAAAAAAAATAAAGTCAAGTGAAGAAAAGCATGTTAACTGAGAATAAAACAAAGAGGAAAAATTTATCTCTCTACAAGTTTAATAAACAACCCTTGTGGCAGACCTGTCACTGTTATTAACTTTGTGTTTCTTACAGGAGTTCGACTTGCTGTATTACTCACTCAGTAGTGCAAGAATATTCTTCCGGGCAGATAAAAAAGATACTGATGATTTCGATGAAAATGACGTAAAAGGTGAAAAATAATGATTGCAATGATATTTTCTTTACCACTATGTTAATTAATATTCCATAATGGTATTCAACAACTCTTATTAATCACATTTTAGATCAAGATAAAGCAGCTCAAAGTCAAGGAGACTCATCTTCTATTTCTGTAACTATGCCTCTACCACAGACATCAACCATGTCAGGTTAAAAACTTTTAAAAAAACATGTTATAAAATTTATTTAAACTTGGACATATTTTATATCAAGGTTTTAACTTCATTTAAATTTTTAATGAATAACTTATAAAATGATTGTTTTTCTGCATTCTTAACGTGCTGCTTACAGGAAAGAAATAGATATGGTATGGATTGAAAAATAATTTGAATGCTTTATTAACTCCTGAATAACATAATGCTGTAACAAACACATCTTAATTAAAATTTACAAAGTGCAGTGCTTTAATTTTTGTCCTGGAAAAGTTTTTTTTTGTGAAACAATGAAATTGTAGTCTAGAATTCCATTGGGTTTGCATATCATACCGGTATCTCTGCTTATATAATTCACATAGCTATTATCTTTGGAAAAGAATTATAAGCTGTTTTAAACTTTTTTTGTTGCAAGAAATTATATTATTCAAGGATTTGCTGTATTAATAAACATATGCTTATTTGTTTTTATTAACTTATTTTCACTAATATAGAATCTTTCAAGATTTTTTACAATATATTCACATAGAAAAATTTTTTGTTTTATTTTTCCTTTTAGAAGCAGGTGATGCAATAGAAAATTCTGCTTCTCTACCGCCGCCGCCACCACCACCGCCACCGCCACCACCTCCAATACCACCCATCTGATTCAGATAATCTATAGAATTCCAGGGGGGGGAAAAAAGACTATTTATTTATTTACCAGGAAAATGACTTTGTATATGGTATACAATTTAAATTAAAACATCATGTAGAATTTTGACGTAATTTTTTATTCTTCAATGAAGGAAAAAACCTCTAATGTTGTTTTATAAATTTTTTTTGTAAATGCTGTTTTGTATAAAATGTTGATTCTGGTTTGTAATTTTGAAAAATAAAATCGAGTATAATTTGTCTATACTCAAAAACAATTTTCATTCAGGCCCTTGCTTTCAATGAGGGGTCTCCATAAATTATATAACTGAAATTTGGCCGCCCCCCCCCCTCCTTTTAACTCCCCTTTGTAACACTTGATAACACATGTTTGAACCCCACCCAATATTTTTAAAGGGTTTATTTTACTAGAATAAGGATGTTGCATGAAATTTTCTTTTCAAATTAAAGCGCTGTTTCATACAGATTGTTTTACACTGAATACAAAATCATTGTTAAATACAGGGTGTCTCAGAATTCATTGTACAAACTTCTAGAGAAGTTAGTATGAGTAATTCTAAGCAAAAACGTTCATATGAACATGGGTCCGAATTTGAACGATAACTGAGATATGAACAGAAATAAAAATGCCTTCACCAAGATCAAGAAGTTAATAACTCAGGTTCTGTAAAGCCTAGATTAATGAAATTTGGGGGAATAACAGGGTACATAAGACTGTGTATACCGTTAAAATTTGATCGAATTCCCTCAAATTTCATTAATCTAGGGTTTACAGAACCTGAATTATTAACTTGTTGATCTTGGTGGTGGCATTATTTCTGTTCATATCTCAGTTATCGTTCAAATTCAGACCCCTGTTCATATGAACTTTTTTGCTTAGAATCGCCACAGACTACTTATTACACAGATGGGACAAATGATGACGTCCTTATGGAGAAAATGGAAACAGGTCACGTGATTGTCCCACTGTATCGCCAGGTGCGCTGCAGTCTGTGACTATACTATATTTTATTATTTAAGAAAAAAACCATGAATCATGCACTTTCCATCACTTAAAAAAATAAATAGCATATCCTTTTGAAATTTTTTCATACACAATTCTTCATTAAAGATAAAAATAAACGTGAAAAACAATGCTTCGAAACAGCGCACCCAGCGGTACAGAGGGACTTTGTAACAATCGATGACGTCAAAACAATGAGCTATGCTGTGTCCACTGCTTTAACATTGATTGTCCCATCTGTGTAATAAGTAATCTGTGGAATCGCCCATATAACTCCCCTAGAAGTTTGTACAATGAATTCTGAGACACCTTGTATGTTGGTTGGGGGGGGGGGGGACCCTTTTAAAATCAGCGTTAGAAATGTGAGACCTCGCCTCTCAACGAAAGCGATGTCTGACGTCACTTTCCAGCAAACACAATGATTTTATGCTTGAGCTGAGGATTAACCATTGTTGGCGATAGTGATGAACAGGAAAGTGACATCATAACACTCGAACTATGACATAGTGTCAAGTTTAATATTTTTTTTTAAAAATAACTATAATTTTTTCAAAAAATGAATCACTATTTCTTGATATTGATAACTAATACTATTGAAAACAATAATTTAAAATTTTCATGCATGATCCCCATTGTGAATAAACTTTTGAACAGTAATTAATGAAACATTGTATTTTATTAGCTCTAAAGTGAAAATCTCTAATCCATAGCATTTGCTGATATTGATTGTATTTTATGTTAAAAATATCAATTGTAGAATTAACATATGTGGCGAGAAGAACAAGGAAATTATTCGTCCTCCCATGGGGATCTATGGAAATGAGAATTTTTTTTTCACCTAGTTCATTCTGCTGCTTTGATTTTATTTGATTGGAGTCCGAGTCTGAATCATCTTCATCAATCTACTCCAAATCGCCACAGTCACTCAAGATTATTAAGAGTTCGCATCTTGCTTTGCAGCTGTACGTATTCATACATGTCAACCTTAGGAAATATATTTGAGAGACAAATTACAGAAGCCAAAAACCAGTGGAGATATATAAGATTAATAAATGAAAGGTCTTAAGAGGATTTTTTTTTACACCAAACCTCAGATATATAAGTGTCGTACAAATGAAAATGAAAATTATTTATTTTATCCAAAGTGTATACAAGGAATTTAAAAATATTCTCCAATTGCGTTAAGGCATTTATCCCACTGTGTAACAAGGCATGTAATTCCTTTATGGAAGAACTCTTTCGGTTGCGTGTGGAACCATTCCAAAACCTCTTCCTTCATTTCATGGTCTGACTGAAACCTGTAGCTTTTCAGATGTTTCTTGGGATCCCCAAACACGTGAAAGTCACATGGGGATAAGTCAGGGCTGTAAGGTGGATGCTGCATTGCTTCCCAGTTAACTTTTTGATGAGGCCTACTGTTGCTTTCGAGGTGTGAGGACTCGCATTGTCGTGGAGAAGAAGCACTCCTTCTGTAAGAAGTCCAGGACGCTTGCATTTGATGGCCACGCGCAGTGCCTTCAATGTTTCCCCATATCATGCTGCATTAACTGTGGTGCCTTTTTCAAGAAAGTCCATTAAAATCGGGCCTTTGCGATCAAAAAACACTGCCAACATCACCTGCCCCGTGCTGTTTGCGATTGCTTTTGATTTTTTCGGGGGTGGTGACCCATAATGCTTCCATTGATGACTTTGACATTTGCTTTCAGCCTGGAAATGAAAGCACCAAGTTTCACCCCCTGTAATGATTCTTTCTAGAAAACTCTCTCCTTCCTGTTCATAGCGAGTCAAATGTTGCAGGGACATTGCCATTCGAACTCCAAGTTGTTCTGATGTCAAATGATGCGGGACCCATTGTGCACAGATTTTTCTGTTTTTCTTTGTACGACCCTTATAAAACAATCTAAAGGAAATAAAAGAACCTCTTGTCCACATACCTAAAGAGCTTTTGTAATTCTTGGCCCTGATTGGCCAATGTTTTGCGTAAATACTACTGTACTTGTTAATCCTTGGCATTTGCATTTCACCGAATGATAGCCACAATGATGGCTGAAGTGTATACAAATAATGTAATTAAATCATTTGTTCTGGACAAGAGGTTCTTTTATTTCCTTTAGAACTAGAAATGTTGATTAACTTATTATGACATAAGATTTTTTATGTTTGGTTTCTTACTTTATTTGAAAATGGAGAACATGAAAATACAGGGTGATTCGGTCAATTACTGACCATTTCACTCGAATGACGTGCATTAGGGATAAACAATTGAAAGAATACGAGCGCCATATCGAATTTCTAAACAGTTGGAGTTTGTATTGTTGCAACGGCGCTGCATGAAAATCGTATTGTTGAAAAATGGCGCCTGCTTTATCAACAGAGCAGAAATGCAAGGTTGTCGAATGGTATTTCGAAACAAAATCACCTGAAATTCGGAAATCGTGTCATTTCAAACAGGTTTCCAGATCGATTCGGGGGTGGCTTTCTTTGGCCCCCTACGAGTCCTGACCTGAACCCATGTGATTTTTATCTCTGGGGGTTCCTTAAGACAGTGTGTTCACTACAGCACCAAGAACCCTAGACCAGCTGCGACAAAGCATCGTCGACTGCTGCACCCTTGTGGATGCAGAAATCCTGGATAGAGTTATGAACAACTTCACCATTTGGCTGCGAGCAGTTCAAAACGTTCATGATGGCCACATTGAGCATATCATCAAGACTTTTCCACGGGAATAAAAACTCTGAACTGCCTAAAATATCATACTGAAATGCTAAGTTTGTATAAAAAGTGGACGAGAAAGAGTCAGTCATTGTCAGGTTGAGCTGGCCAGGTTGGCTGAGGTTTCTAACACATTTGAATGGCAGTGAAGCACACTCTCGAGTGACTCTTTTCTCGCCCATTTTCTCAAAATCTTTCAAGGGGAAGGGTGTGATAAAATTGTTTATAGATTAATATGGTGTTGCTCTACAGGATAGCAATTGTTTTCTCTATCTTTAATAGTTTTCGAATTAGCAAATGGATGACCTTAAATTTGGGGGTCAAGGTCAAATTAGAGTGCGGCAATGAATTACCCACCCCCCTATTACCTATAAACCACACTCGTCAGATCTCGCCTACCTGACAGCTTTGAGATATCTGCCATGTTACCAGACTCTTTGGACACCCTGTATAATTCTGGACGGTCGGATTTGGGTTGGCAAACTCTGGACATCCGAGATCATTACCTGTCTGAACAAGAGAAATAGGTGGTGGTAGAAATCTCTTGGGAATTAATTTGAAATAATCGCTCTTTGTGTGCAGCATGGTCAATCAAAACATTTCATTATTTGAAATATAACTTTGAAAAAAAAAAAATGTAAGGTTTGTCATGAAGGCTAATAAATATGAAAAAAAAGATGAAAATATAAGGTACGGTCAATAAATAACAAAGCAAAGGATATTTCACAGTAATTATTTAATGAAACTCAAAAGCATTGTCTGCAATTGTTTAGGCATTTATCTCATTGTGAGAGTAGTCGCAGAATGCATATGCTCGTAGAAATCCTTTGGCTGTTGTTTGAACCACTCCACTGCGCACGCACTTCTTGACTTCATCGTCAGTTTGAAACTGTTAACCCCACAGTGTTTTTTTTTTGAGCTCACCAAAGATGTGGAAGTCACATGCATGGCTACTCCTACAATCGTTTTTTAATCTTTTGTGGTTGATGACCTTCCAATCTCGGCATCCTCTCTTCTCATGAAAGGACAAAATTTTCGTTTTCAATTCTAGTTTATTTTCCAAAGTTTTCCAATCTCCATTTTACTTTTTCCCCTAAATTTCATTTGACCTTGTTCCAACTTTCGTAATTGTTTTCTTTCTCATTCAAATTTCTTCTATTCTTTCTCATTTGTGTATAATTCATCACTAGTAAGAATTTCAAGTGACTTTTTCTTATATAAGCTTTGTAGCTCGGCTTTTAAAATTGTGATTTCTTTTCTTATCTTTACTTGAACATAAGCTGTGCTACCAGGTATTTCACAGATTCTGAAGAATGTTCAGAGTCAAATTGTTGATCTTCTGTTGGAGTTGAATCTAATGTTTGGCTGCCAGATTTTGTTCATTCAGCTTTTTTGTGGCACCTAAGACAAGAGGAAATTTATCTTAAAAAGTTATTTTTAAGAATTCTCACATACGAAGCCTGTCCGGAAAGTATACAGATTAAGACTACCAAAAAAAAAAAAAAAAAAAAATACAGTTCGAACTCGCATAAATGTTTAGTCACCTTCAAAATAAGCACTGTCTACAGCAACGCATTTAGTCCAGCGTTGCTGCCGGTACCCGGTCATTTGACCGACGGACACTTGGCCGACGGACATTTGGCCGAACGGACATTCGACCGAACGGACATATGCCTGCATTTCATCGACATTTGGACATTCGGCGTAAAGAGATGTTTTCGGCAATATAATTCATTTAATGGGGAAAAAAATGTTGAAAGGAGGTTATTTCATATAACGAATCTTATGAGACAAATCTGTTTAATTCTTTCTACTAAGCAAGCATATTGTATGGACCTTTAAAATTATTCTTTTTTGTATGTCTTTTTAAATAAATGTTTGTTTTCATATCGTTAGGTTGGTTAAGATGGGAACCGAACCAAATGCAACTCAGGGTCTTGTATTAATTAATAATATCAAGTCTTTTCTTGTATGTCTTTTTAAATGAATATTTTACTTTTATAGAATGAGATACTCATTAGTGATGGGCATTATTTGATATTAGTATCGTGGTATTAAAAGTTTATTCCATACACATCAGGTTTCTGTCCTGCTTTATGAAGAGACATAAAAATTCTAATATCGGATAGTATCAAATGCAAAAATTCTGACAGTATCGATGACTCTAAAATATCGCGATATTTTGGTCCTTAGTCGACTAAAAGAGTCGAATAATTCCAACTCGATATAGTCGTAACTATATCGGATTTTTTTATTCGATTATTTCGATTCATTCCGGCGTTTTTTTTGTTTCCATTATTAAACTAATCCGAAGGCTCATCCCCGGGAAAAGTCAGGGAATTTTACGAAATCGTTTTGCTAGACACCCTGTTAAAGTCGTTTTGTGTGATTTAGTCGAGTAAATTTCCAAGCCATTCGAATAAAATCGCCGATTACTAAAATTTTATTCGATTAGTCTATTCGACTAACGGCAAATGAATATCGCACATCCCTAATCATTAGGTTAGGTTGGTAAAGAGATGGCTTTCTATACGGTCCACGTTTTCGGCAGTGAAATCCCATTAATGTTTTAAATTACATAATTACGCCATGCACTATATATGTCAGATATTCGGGTAGAGTGTCCATATCATTGAAAACTCTGAAAAAGAACTCTACATTGAAAAATGTCAGAAATACTCAACCCATTACCAGTTGATTTTCATATTTGATACTATCCTATTAAGAATGTTTATGTCCCCTCATAAAGCAGAACAGAATTTTTTGATGTGTATGAATAAATTTTTAATACACGATAATGGTATCAAATATCGCCCATCACTAGTGAGTATCTCATTTTATAGAAGTAAAATATTCATTTAAAAAGACCTACAGGAAAAGAATCGATATTGTTTAATAATAAATGACCCTAAGTTGCATTTTGTCCCGTTCCCATCTTAACCTACCTAACCTTATGAAAACAAACATTTATTTAAAAAGACATACAAAAAAGAATAATTTTAAAGGTCCATACAATATGCTTGCTTAGTAGAAAGAATTAAACAGATTTGTCTCATAAGATTCGTTATACGAAATAACCTCCTTTAAACATTTTTTCCCCCATTAAATGAATTATATTGCCGAAAACATCTCTTTACGCCGAATGTCCAAATGTCGATGAAATGCAGGCATTTCTCCGTCGGTTAAATTTCCGTTCGGTCATATGTCCGTCGGTGAAATGTCCATTCGGCCAAATGACCGGGTACCGTTGCTGCCATTGGTCGAAACTAGAGTTCCTGTATAAAGAGTTCTTTATACAGGAACTCTAGTCGAAATAAGTACAGAATGCCTCCTTTGGGATGGCCAAGACCTCCGCCGTCGTTGTCACGTCCACATCCTCAAATTTCCGTCCTTTGAGCGCTTTCTTGATCTTCGGAAATGCTCGTTTTAGCAATTCATAACGCTCCGTTGCGGTTTTGCCGGTTTTAAAACAATTTGATGCAATGTCGTTGCTCAATGCTTTCTGTCATTTTCACCATGCGACGAGAGAAGAAAAACGTTCTGCTTTAGCGTGTTATAACAATTGCGCTCTTAACTGCAAATTTCATTTCCTCATCAGCAGAAATGTCGTCACGCGATCCGGATAGGAAAGAGGTGCAGCGAGTTCTACTTTTTTTTGTAGCCTCAATCCAGATGCTTTTCGGACAGGCCCCGTATTTTCTATTAGTATATGGAAAAATTCTATTAGTATATCATAGATTTTATGATATTATGAGATTTTAATGTTAATGAAAGTATTTTTTTTAATAATTTTGTAGGAAGTTTGTAAAAAAAAAAAAAAATAAAAAAAATAAAAAATAAATAAATAAATAAATAAATAAATAAATAAATAAAT
>JAHWFO010041365.1:2014004-2086271 GCA_023313115.1 Rhysida immarginata | reverse complement strand
CCCTTAGGAATGGAATTTTGAAAAACCGTTTCTTAGTGAGCGCCTACGTGGTAAAATAAGTAAGTGGGGAAAATTTCATTGCAATCGGTTCAGTGGATCCGGAGTTTGGTCGCCATGAAAAGCCCTTTTAGAAAATATCAGGTTGTTGCAAAAGTTTTTTCCGGATTTTTATTCCAACACAAAAACCTCATTTTATTGAATGACAGATTCAGCTCATGCAGATGCCGGGTAATGGTTGAAAAGTGAACCTTGAACTGTTCTGCGAGTTCCCTCGTTATTACATTGTGATCTTCATCAATTGCTTGGCGTAGATCACCATCTGAAATCATGATTGGCCGACCAGAGCGAGGTGCATCTTGAAGAGTGCTATCTCCGGGTCTGAACAGGCGATACCATCCTTCTATTGTACATAAACTGACAGTGCCATCACCTAAACGTTGGCAAATGTTTCGGTGACATTGCGCAGCACTGATCTTTCCAGAATACTCGTAGAAGATTATTGCTCGAATATGCTCGCGTGAAAGGTCCATTTCAGACCGTTGATGGCACTCACAGATGTATAGTCAGAAAGTTGATTCTTGGATGTAATATAGCAAAGATATTCAGGAATCGAATGCAATAATTTGTTTGAAAACATATGAACACCCCCCCTCGGAAAATGAGCCCTTCTTGGGCACGGGTTCTAGAACCGGAAGAAACCTTTGCAACAACCTGATAAGATACATTATATTCCTGCGCGAAATACTTCCAGTTACTGTTGATGCTGTTTCACGGATAATCGCAAAAGTCTTCATTAAATAAAGCAAACAACGACGTCACAGGTTCTAAGCAAACGTCACAATTTTTTAAGGATGGCAAAAATCCCATTCAGCTCCAGGTAAATTGAGTTTTAAAAATAATCTACAATGGAAAGGAAGAAAAAATAAATAAAATCCTTTCTTAGCGAGCACCTAGAAGCCAAGAGAAATATACTTGTCAAATTTCAAGTTTGTAAGCTTCATAGTTCTGGAGATTTCGTGATGAGTGAGTGGTATTTGGATTTTATATATACGTATATAGATTTTACAATGTTTTCTGTATATAATTATATCTTCGGAAAAAGGCTTTTAAAAACTCTGCAAATATTAACTTTTTTTCTTCCACAAATATATTTTTTTTAATATTTAATTTTAAAATCTTTATTTGTAGTTTTTCTTCGCGATTATTTAAGTTTAACTCGGGAAATTTTCACTGTTTCGAAGTTGTTAATTACTTACTATTGTTATTATAATTTGTTCTTTATTCTATGAAACAATCGTTATAGCGAATAAGCGCGCTTTTACGTTTTTCAGTTTTTTTTTTTTTTACCCTCATGCTATGCGCTCGTGCCAAGCTCGCGAGGTCCTTTCTTTTAGAGGCCGCTGATCGTTTTCAAGTTAGTTGGGCTCTCATCTCTGACTAGGTCAGATCGGAAGAATGGTCAACTATGAGTAGTTAGAGGAGGCTATGACTATAAGTACTGCGAGCCATCAGAATTGGGAGATTGTCGATGGCCTCCTTAGTCTTTGGATATGATGTTTCCTAACTAATGTTATTGCTTTGTGATGTCCTAACCCTTGGATCGGGATCTTTTGTGAGATGAGAGTTTTCCTTTCTTTATGGATTGACCTCATGATCGGCTTTCGGTAAGCCCATGCTCTTCATTGTATTCGGAGTTGCTTTGGTGCGTTCCACTATCCCAGCCTGCCCGGAATGGTAGGATCGTTCGAGATACTTTTAGTGAAGCGCAGCCATTCTCCGTCGCCCAATGATTTCATCTGGTTCTCTTTTGACGGACCTTTTAAATCATAATTTCATCTTGGACGGTGGTTTTCCTTTTCTCAGCACTTACGAAGGAGTCTCTCCTGCGGATATGGGTTTCGCCTCGTGGACTGGATTTGTTTGAACTGTTCCTACCGAATGGGACTGCCTTTACGTTTCTTTGATGAACAATGATTCTCTTGCTCTTTACTGCCCTGCCTTTGCTCCGCTCCTCTCCTCGTCATTAATCCCGTACTTTCGTTTACTGTCTCTCCCATGTCATCCCACGTCTGCCTATGTTTCCTTAAGTATTCCACTTTTTCTTCTTCCCACCATCAGTCATTAGCATAACTGACTCTGTTACACTATTACCACCCGTTTCCTTTTGCTCTTTACTTTCTTTCTGTGTTTATTTTTTCTTTTTCAGGGTGCACATCCCTACTGCAGAATTTTTTTTCGACCACTACATAAGCAAAACAACGAGTGTTTGTTTTTTTCCTCTTCTAATAACTTTCAAACAAGATTGCTGTTGGACTGACTCCCGTTTCGCCACTTCTATCTCGGCCCACTAAGCTCCGTCGTGAGTTTCATCCGTTTCATTCCGTGGTTTATATCGTCAACTTTCCTTTTTGTAAAGCAATAAAACGCCAATTTTTTGTTTGGAATCGGTCTTTACAAATTATTTTTATGTTATCTTAGTAAAAAGAAAAATATTATTCGGGGATTTCTTTTGATTAAGGATTTTTACCTGAATTTGATTAGCAGGAACTGGGATTTCTTTCTGGTATTTTAAAATAGCAATCTGAAATTGAATATTAACTTTATTTCTCTTTTACTTAATCATTTGTCCTTAGTCCTTTGCCCTAATTTTTAGGCAACTAATTTTCATTCCGCCACTACCCCACTTTTGCTACCTAGCCTTTGGCGTTTGAACTGCTACCCCTTTAAAACAGTAAGCACATGTATATAGCGCTTATACAGGGTGTCTCAAAATTCCTGGTACAAACTTTTAGGGGAGGTAGTATGGGTGATTCTAAGCAAAAAATTTCATATGAACATGGGTCCGAATTTGAACGATAACTCAGATATGATCAGAAATAAAAATGCCGCCACCAAGATCAACATGTTAATAACCCAGGTTCCAAAATGCCTAGAATAATGAAATTCGGGGGAGTAATAGGGTACATAAAACTGTGTATACCGTTAAAACTTGATCGTATTCCAACGAGTAGTTTCCGAGTTACGCATTCAAAATCGTAACAGTGCTCACATGCGAGTACTAATCACCCATACTACCTCCCCTAAAAGTTTGTACCAGGAATTTTGAGACACCCTGTATATAGAAGCACATGTTTTTAGAAACCTATAAAAAGCCCGTTACAATATATACATATAGATACACTGTATATTTTAATGATAAGACATTGAAGTAAATGATGTTGACAAATATTAAGAAATTTCACACTTCAGCAAGATAATATAACAAAAACAAAATTCATAAAACATGACAGTTCATTATAATTAATTTACATCTGATTTTAAACTCATTGGGAAACGAATTACCATTTTTTTTTTTTTGAATTCATAAAAGGCCAAAAATTAAAATTTCAAGGAATCATTTTTTTTTTTTTTTTTTTTTTTTTTACAATTTGCAAGCCGACTAAATTTTATTTTGAATTAAAATACATTTTAATAATTTCCTATCTGGCCACAAAAGAGAATAAATTCCTTTACTGGAGTGTCTTATTTACAGAATTTTTTAAGGCACAATTCTGCGGGTTGATGCAAATAACAGCGATTGTTAATAGGAACTTGAAATGGATATTAAAAATAGGCAAAGTTGACTTTTAGTGACTGCGAGCATTGCGTGCACTTTGAAAATTTGAATAGATAAGTAAACATGCCTTAAATGTTTTTTATTTTCATTGTATACAAGAAACAAATTCATATACAGACTTAAAGTTAACTTTTTTATTTATTGAAATAAAAATGAAGAACAGACAATAAATTTAATAGTGAAATATATCTGAACAGCGCCTATTTCCCAAAGCTATTCCTATGCTAAGCGAACCCACGAGTTCACCCGTCCGTTAAGAGCGCTGCTTCAAGGTCATTACCATCGAAATGCTGAGCTGTCCATTCTGTGCTTTTACGTTCTTTTGTCTGTTGGGGCATGGAAGCCACCCTGTACAACGTTCTTCTGGACGTATTGTCTTGCAATGTGAATCATTTCTTGTATGCCACCAATACTACATGTGTGCATAATTTCAAATAAATCCACCCATTCTTTCTAGGTGTTTCTAGTGTTGTATTTGCACACCTGAGTTAATCAAGTTTTGTATTTGTTTATTTGGGTTATAGATATTAGTATAACCTCTAACAAAGAAAAAAAAACTCACTCAATTTATTTTAATCTTTCTAGCTTTTCAAAAAATCAAAATAGACTACTAAGCACCTACCACAGATAAAAGGCAGATATCATCAAGTTTAATTAAATAAAGAAAAAAGATAATCAAATAGTTCACTTCATTCCACGTCCTTTTGAGAAAACACAGCATTCTGCTTGGTCTGCTCTGAAATTGATTAACATTAAAAATAGCCATCCCAGAAACACTAATTGTTGTTCACAATAAGTAATTAAAAGAAACTTTTTCTATGCAAACTATTAACAATTTAGAAGAGGGAACGAATAATCCTTGTTTGTAATAAGAAAAAGAGCTTAAAACGTTAAGAACGGAAACTCTCACGGAAGTGCTAGTATGAGATAGCGCTTCTTCTGCCCTCTAGCAAAGAACGTATAAGGATAAGAAGGAAAGGCTCGCGTAGACGTAAGTGGCGCCGCTCAAGTCTGGCGGGAAATGTGTGTTGCAGAGAAGACCCCGTTTGATGATCGGGCAGCTTTTATCACGTGATATAAACACAGCCTTCACTTCTTATCCTTATACGTTTTTTGATTGTTTGTGCTGCTACAACAATGCATTTCAGCGCGGCCTCAGCTTATCACATATCTTGCGCGTGTGTTGCTAAGGGTAAAACAATTGTCAAGCAAATTAACTTAATGGCCACAAATGTTATTTTATCCTGGTCAGTAGGAAACTGTGAAAAGGATAATGATGAACTTTTATTGCCAACTTGAATTCGAAGCAGTTGCAAAGTCTTCTTTTGACTCAGTTCCAATAACTCTAGACACCGAAAATCCAAATTTATTTGAAACAAATTCGGCTGCATGCGTTGCAGGTTTTTTAGCCAAAAAAAAATTCTTGAAAAAATGAATGCATTGACTGCAATTGATTTTTTTTTTTCATCTTTTCCACGGTCTAATTTTTTGTGTGTCTGCTTTTAAATCACTTTTAAAAAAGTAAGTGAATAAAAGTCATGTTAAAATAAACATTTGCTTTCTTTCTAAAATATATTAAAAATTACAGAATTTAAAAAAAATACCAGATTTCATTATAAAATAATGTTATGGAATAAAATAATTATACTTTCAATATAATAAACCGTGTCAGTAAATAAATGAGAAAATAAATGAACAATAATTTAATTTAGCATTTTAAAACTAAATAAAAAAACTTCAATGAATACAGGTATAACAAAGCATTTGCTGCCCTCTTTGACATGAGCGAGAGCTTCTCTGCATACCATTTTCCCGCCAGGCTGTGGCGGCGCTAGGATCTACAAACTTACACTAAATCAAGTAGAGCTTTCATTCTTTTCCTTAACGTTCTTTGCCTCTAGTGCTCGAATTTATAACTGCGGTCTGCTACTAATTCTTAGGATTTTTACAGCAGGATAAAGTCTTTCAAAAAGGCCTCTTATGCACTGGCAACCGATAATTAATCTAGTTATGTCTCGAGGTTGCTAGCAACCAGTCGCCAATGCACAAAAGGCCTTAGTTAGCATTCATTCGTCTTCTACTGGGATAACTCAATAACTTTTTCTTAACATCCTACTATAATATGCGAAGAATCCCTAATTCTTATTGTTAAGAGTTTTCATCGACCAACAATATATAGCTCATGTCCAACAATGCAAGGCAAAGTTTGTGCAACAATAGGCCAGTCGTACTTGTGTCAAAATCTATACAATGGAAGGTACGATTTTTATTAACTGATATTTTGATTTTGCCGCCATTTTTTTCGTGGTACAATCAGAATAGAGATTTTTATATGCTGTGCGGTATTAAATGGGATGGATGCGGGTAGCATAAAGCCCAGTGGCTTATCCCTAACGAGGCCTTTACTCGTAGGGCGGTAAGGGTTGATGCGGAAAGATATTCGGTAAAATAGCGGAACGGGTATACATCAAGACGATGTAGAGACAAAATGGCAGAATAAGTAGTTCTGATTTTATTCAGAAAAAGACAACAAGATAACTAAAAAATACAACAAGATGACAACATAAATTTTTTACTATGGTAACACGGCACGAGAGATGAGCAGTGGCCATTGTTACACGGTAACAATGCCCAAAGCAAGAGCTTGCGGCTTCAACATATGCTGTCATTCATTATTAAACATTGAGGTTAAATTATGCAAAACTAAACAATCGAACAACGCGTAGAAATTGTAAAAAAAATCACTTCAAACATTTAAAGATCGTATTATCTCGCAGCAAGGTGATGAGAATTGGCCACCAAGATCATGTGAATTGACATCGTTAGACTTCTTTCTCTGGGGTATCTTAAGGATAGATTGTATAGTCGGGTGCAAAAAGGTTTAGACTTATGTCATAGTTAGGCACGTGAAGTAGACTTATTCGTGTGAAGAGGGTGACATTGTTGAGCTTCCACCTCAAAAGAGGTGTGCAAACCATACTATCAGATGCTCAAAATGCACGAAATGATAAGCAGTATAAACGTGTATTCGACAAGTCAATCGGGAAGGTTCAAGCATTGTCCAATGCAGTTAGCAGAAGTTCAACGAAAAGTGACGCAAGATTGAATGTAACAGATCTTGCTTTCCTGAACCCAACCGAAACGAGATGGTTATCGGACTATCTGGCAATACAGAGTGTTTGCGACATTGGACTAGAGAAGATACTTTGTGCCAAAAAGGACTAAAACAACCAGAAATAGCTGAAACAGAAATGTAATTTTTGCAGAGTTTTCTACGTATAATGAACCCCATAAATGACCTGATGTTGCTGCTGGAGAAAGAAGAAGGCAACTACCTAGGAGATTACATTCCCTCTATAGTTGGCGTAAAATTAATTCTGGAAAAACGACAGAACAGTAAACAGGATGCAGTTTGTAGTCCATTAGTTGAGGCTCTACTCGAAGGCTTCACACGCAGAATGGGACCGAAACAAGAGTCACTGGGTTACAAGCTTGCGTCTATACTGATCCAAAAGTATAAACTGCTTCCATTTGATGAGAAAGAGCATCTTACTTTAAAAACTGAACTGATAAAGGCAGTGGAAAAGTTCAAGTGCGAAGACATAAATTGTTGCATGTGTGATGATGGAAGAAAAAGTACAACTGCAGATGATGTTGATGACGACAACCTCTTCAGCTACTTTCAAGTCACCAAAAGAAAGGCAAATGGGGAGGGAATGAGCTGTATAGCTGAGAAGTACGTGATTATCTACACTCCGGGGAAACCACGATTAATTCGTTACATAGGTTCCGACATGTGAAGGAAGCCTTTATTCATTACAATTCCACCTTACCAAGTAGTGCAGCCGTAGAACGTCTATTTTCAATGGCCGGGCAGATATTAACCCCACGGAGATGTAAGCTATCAGACAAAAGATTTAACGAGCTTGTTTTTTTAAGGTCTATTCTTAAAAAGAGAAACAAATAAAGCAAGAATAGTGTTCTTTCTATTGCATAATTATGAATAAATTGTGAATTTGTCTTGAAACGCTTTTTTTGCCTTGTTTTTTTTTCATAAGGGAACAAAAATAGTTGACTTTTAGTTGAAATACTTTTATTAAATATAGTTTCACTACTAGCCAATTAACAAATATGAAAGCTAGTGGCAACTAATAGTTAACTAATTAGTGTAGTATAATTCAGTTAACTTTTGCCCATCACTGCTTCCCAGTAGAAGACGAATGAATGCTAACTTATCCTGCTGTGAAAATCCTTAGAATTAGTAACAGACCGCAGTAGAGGGCAGAAGAAGCGCTATCTCATACTAGCACTTCCGTGAGAGTTTCCGCTCGTAACGTTTTAAGGTCTTTTTCTTATTACAAACAAGGATTATTCGTTTCCCCTTCCAAATTATTAATGGCTTATATAGAAAAAGTTTCTTTTAATTGCTTATCATGAACAACAATTAGTATTTCTGGGCTGGTTATTTTTAATGTTAATCACTTACAGACCAGACCAAGCAGAATGCTGTGTTTTTTCAAAAGGATGTGGACTGAAGTGATTATCTTACTTGCTTATTTGTTAAAAAGATAAATTTTACTTACAGAACTACTATGCTATCTTGAAAACTAGAGGTTCAAATAAAACCTAGTAGTCTGTTTTGAGTTTTTGAAAAGCTGGCAAGTTTTTATTTGTCAGGGGTTATATTGTTTTTTGTAACCCAAATATAAAATTAGATTAATTCAGGGATACGAATAATGTTTGAAATCGCGCACGCCCGCTCTTAAATTTATTTTCCTGTGACGTGAATCGTGTTAGTTTTATAAATTTTGAGCCAATCTTCATAAAAAAGAGGTTTGTTGGCGATAATGAAGAATAATTAAAAGAATATTGGGATTTATCTTAGAAATACATAGTTATGAGATTGGGTGTGATATTGAGAACAGTTTGATATTAAGATGAATTGACAATGATCATTTTATGATGAGTTATTAAACAATTCTAAAAGTGGATATTTACTTTAAGGAGATGGAAGTGATTCAGAGTGTGGGACGTGTTTTGAGCATGCGTTGCATTTATGTTTGTTGTTATTTATATTCATGGTCAAAGAGATCTTGCAGTAATAAATAGAATTATTAGAATACATTACAGAGAGTGGGCAAGAATGAAGATGTACGATTTTGAAAATTTAGTGTAATTTATTGGCACACGACACAATATTAAAACTATTCAATTTGTTTCCCCTGGTTACTATAGAGAATCTTTTTATTTCCCCTATTGCAGGGATTCCCTAAAGTGGAGAACTTGTAGTTATCATTGATAAGTTTAGTTCAACTAAATTAGGCATATGATATCCATCTGTTCTTAATTTCATGATATCCATCTGTCCCGTGTGACGGGAAGTTTAAATAAAGGTACAGTGATACGGTAAACTATTTATTAGGTCTTACGCGTTTCGGTATTGCACCATCATCGGAGGCAAAACAGCTACAAAGGTGAAGTCGACAATCACAATCGAACAGTGAAGTGTACATTTCTTCAGATGGGACGAAAGCAGCGCTTTCACAAAGCTCATCCAACCAGAATAAATTCCAAATGAAATACACTGAGGTAATCAAGAAGCCTAACCAACCCAAGTGGTCTTCCATTTTATACAAAAAAGAAAATAAGATTGACGATTGTCAGAAACAAAAGACAAACGAAATAAAAAGAACAAGGAGAAAGAAGATTATCCCACCTTCCAATAGTCCGGGAAAGAAACGCTTCTGATGTCTTCAAAGTTGACGTCAAGAATGTGCCTCGGTTTTCGATACTTCATATGCCACTTCATATCCATTGAGTTCTTCAGTATTCCAGTCACTAGGTCATTGTCGTGAATCTTCATCTTCTGCACCATAATCAAAAGGAGGTCCTGTATAAACTTTCCGATGTGGGCCATGTCTAAATCTGAATGGATGGATTGGTTCTTCACAGTCCTTCTGTCAAGCTAGGCAATGGTCCTCAGAGTTACATTCTGGAATGACTGTAGCTCGCTCCATCTGCTTCTACAGATAGTCGCCCACGCAGACATGCCATAGAAGAGTATGGTCGAATAATCGACTTGTACAGAAGTAACTTATTGCCGATGCTGAGGGTGCTGTTCCGGCCCAGCGTAGGTCACGTGACGATTCCATGAGAATCTTGAGTCAATGATAACGCCAAGATATTTGTAGTTGTCTACCCAGTCCAGTTTCTTATTGAATAGAACAAGAGACTCTGAGGGACGCTTGAACTTTCTGTTGAACTACATAGCCTTGCACTTTCCGACATTAAGGTTCAGCTTCCAGCAGTTAAACCAGTCTTCGAACATCTTCAAGGCGTGCTGTAGACGAGTGATATCGTAAGCCGGCTTGTGTGCCCATGTTATAATGGCAGTATCGTCAGCATAGAAATATAGATTACAATTTTTGGGTTTCGGGAAATCATGCACAAAATAATTAAATAGCACGGGCCCGAGGACAGAACCTTGAGGGACACCGGCCTTTACAACACTGGGCGTGGATAGATTTTCACCAATTTTAGCTTGGTAGGACCTGTCGGTGAGAAAGGATTTCACCATCAAAATCAAATCGGGAGGTAACCCGTTTCTAATCATCTTGTAGACAAGGCCCCCAAGCCACACTTGGTCGAAAGCTTTACTTACATCGAGGAATACCACTCCGCAGTTCAAGGGGGTGCTCAGGTCTTCTACGAGCCTTCATATCTGCATCTGACAAGAGTGGGCGGCACGAAAGCCAAACTGGTCTTTCCGAATTAGATCATTGTCGAGACAGTGGTCTTGGAATCTGACGAGGATCGTTTTCTCCAAAACTTTAGACATTGAGGGGAGCAGACTAATAGGTCGGTAGCTCGAGGGAATTGCTGGGTTTTGCCCCTGCTTGGGGATAGTCAAAACGATAGATTGTTTCCAAGATGCAGGGAAGTAAGAAAATTTCCAGCAGTCGCTAATGATTTTGGTGAGATAGTCAATAAAGTTCTTTGGGAGGTTAATAAGGGCGTTATTGCTCACCTTGTCTCTTCAATAAGGTCATCCCTTTCGAAGGAGACCAGGATATTCAGTAACTTCTCTTGGTCATTCTGGTAGTGCTTCCTAATCTCCATCGTTGTTATCGGACAAAAATCCATGGCAAATGGTATGATCATGAAGAACCCGCAACCACCAAAAATGAGGGCCCTAGTTAAGATTCATAAGGGCCTCATTTCTCTGTCTTTGCCCTTCCACAAAATGCTCATGCACTTGTTGATGTCCTGGTGCTTCTCGCTAAATTGGTGGTCAGGGTAGGCAGACTTATGATCTTTATTAACCCACGAGCGCCTGTATTCTCGGAATCATTCGTGGATTGATCGAACTGTGGAACACACGTAGTGGGCACCACAATCAGGACAAATGAGTTTGAGAACTCCGGAGCCTTTTCCAGTTCGTTGCGCTGTTCTCTTGGGTTTAGTACAAACCGGCTGTTGTCTTTAGTCCTGAACGAGACGCCGAGTCCTTGTTCCTGGAATATCCTGGCGATTCGGTGGTTCTTAGAACCAATAAAAGTGAATGTGACAAAATCTCAAGGTGCTACATTTGGTCGTATCGTCTATGATTCCATTGAACAACAAAATATTTTAAACGTTATGGTTCCAATCTCCATGCTTAGAGTTTGGTTGCGCATACACGAGACATTTATGAAGAAATATTGATTAGATTACTCCCCATCGAATCACCTACTACCGGTACATTGAGCGGCATTACTATAGATTTGATGTTTGTGCCAAATATTGATTCTAATCTCTTGGCATTTGTATCATGTTTCTCTTATCATAGAGCGGTGATTTATAAGTTGAGAATGTCTTGTAATTAATTCATTTAAGCTTTGGTTAAAAATAATGTGTATGGTTAAAAATTCATGAAATATTGCAAGTATTAGTTGTTTGAACGTTTTATGTTAGAAATTAAATGCCTTAAAATTTGTACAAAATTATTTCTTATTCGCCATGTGGCCACAAGACGTATTCTACGACTTAACTAGCGGCCGTGTCCTGACACAGCGCCATACGAATTTTTTTTTAAATAGGAGATCGCCATTGACCTGTCTGCCATTGCTTTAGGGACCTGGCCAGATTTCCAAGCCGGGAATTTCAAATCAGAATCGCGTCATCATTCGAAAACTTTGACACACACAAGTCAGCCATCAGTGTTGGAAGAAGGTGTTTATTATTGAAAGTCCATTATTACAACAACGATCCAATAGACACCTCCCATTCGCATTTAAATCAGCGTCACCATTCCTCATATTCACGCCTTTCCACGTTCGGTCATCAGCCCCTACATGTGGATTGAAATCTCCCACGAAGATGACAGGATCTGCATTCCCTTTCCTGCTGAAAGCAGCATCAACTTTATCTAAAAAGAGCGGGTATTCTGTGACTGAATCTGAACCATATGCAACGAACAGATAGAGTCTGTTTCCCTATCTGAAGCCTCAAGAGACATTGTCTTCCATCCAAAAGGGTCCAATTTACAACATAATCTGCTAGCTTGGGCAGTCATGTGAGCATCCCCATTCCGGCCTGGCCGGTCATGCTAGAGCCGATATTCGAGTAGAAGGCTTCCGCCCTACTTCTAGGTCCACAGTTCCAGAAACCGGCCGTTTAGTGGAAGTAATACCTAAAATATCCAGTTGATATCGTTTGGCTTCCTCCACCTACTCAGATTCCTTCATTATCATGTGCCGATTGACAACACCCGATCCCGTTGTAGCTTTACCCTTTCTCCTCCAGGGTAATGGCATGCGCTGCCCCCGACAGTTTCCCGAAGTGCACTGGTGGGGCTTCTTGGAGGCATTGCCCCGAAAATAATGATCTTTCTCACAAAGGTGACCTTAAAATGGCAGTACTACAGCCGGCATAGCTCATAGAATCCCCAAACCACCCAAAGCCCTGACCCATGATAAAGGGGAATCCACTCGAGAATTTCTAACATCCACCAGTAAATACGAGTAATCGCGGTATTATCGTCAGTCCTCACATTTCCAACATTCTTTGTATTATCAGATTTCGGATTAACCGAAATCCAGCAAATTTAAAGTTTAGCTGGAACTCAGAACAAGTTGACGAGCGTGTATACGTGCGCATTCGTCATAGAGTGATCGCAGGTGGTGTAATCCTACTTAGAATGTCATTGGCTGAGTGGCGAGTCACTGATTGCATGTTCCCTCTTTGTCTTTTCTAGATGCGTATGTACAGTATTTCTTTTCGTCACTGTATTACATATTACAATGCTCTTACTTTTTGCTTGCAATGTTGCGTCGACTGTGTTTGCATGTGTGATTTTCTCTCTGTCTGTGTGTGTGCATGTATGTATGCGCTAGTTTGTTGGATATTCTAATGTATGAATCTAGAACTTCATCTGTAAACATTCCCATTAGCTATGATTAGAGTCTACATGATTAGAACTGATAGATCAACCCATTTTGGAAACTTATCTACAGAGTAATCACAGATGTTTGTTACGATTTCGAATACGAAACATGTAAGGAAAAGTTAATGGTGTTCGTCAACCGTCACATCAGCCATCACAGAGACTCGCATATAAAAATATACAACGTTTGGTTTTCATCACTTCATTTTTTAATTACTTAATTTTTTGCTTCAACTCGCTCCCACCAAATTTTGACTTTTCAGCATTGTAATCAATTATTTAGTGTAAAGCCCTCAGCTATGGACTGGCCTAAACCTAACTAATTCTCCATAAAAGAAGTTTAATTGAATATAAAATTATTTTTACTACTGTGGTTGAAACATTAAAGCAGGATTTTAATTCTATTTTATTCTATGAAACTTGTTAAAAGCTTCGTTACCAAGAAAACAAATAAATAAGTTATTAAAATTTAATTCCGAGATCATCCATGCAAAAATTTTCCGCAAAGTGTAAAATTCCATTAAAATTGGGACTCTAATTGCAGAGAATCGTATTAAACTCTGCTTACAAAATAAAACGACATATACCAGAGACCGAACCAGATACCCTTTAGGAGTGAAGGGAGATTGAATAGAAAGCTTACAAATTTCGGCAGGGGGGGGGGGGAGGGGAGGACGTACATAATTGAGACGGTAGAATGGGTTCACAACCCTCATCTCCCTCCCTTTAATCCGTTAATGACGTACACCCTTGTGAAAATTAATGGAAACAAAGCATGCTTTCTAAATTACTTGCAATGCTGGCTGATGCAATCATTATGTCAGCAGCTACAGTATTTCATCAAATTTTAGAAATCTCACCAGGGGGTCTAGGCTGAGCTTATCGACAAGCAGTCGACTGTCGACAAGTGTCGATGGTCACGTGGTTAATGACGCATTTGTCGATTCGAGCTAGCATGAACACAACTTGTCTACAGTGTCTACAGAGTCTACAGTGTAGACTTGTCTACTTGTCTACCAGGGCCGGATTAATACCTTTAGGGGCCCTAAGCAGTGCACACCTTCCTCAGTATAAATCCTGTTTTTCTGAGGATTCGGGGGTCCCTATTCACATGCTTTGTCTAACGTGCTTAGTCTGCTTATGTATTAATCCAGCGCTGTTGTCTACAGACTCTACAGTGTACAGACTCTGCACCGTCGATTTTCTAGTGTAGACTTTGACCATCGAGAACTGCCTTATTCTTGTCTACAATTCAAGAGCAGTCGACTATGCACTTGCCGATCGTTATTTCAGAATTAACAACAGATTTCTTATTAAAATCATTTTTCCTTCGTTTCCGGCCTGCAGGCTAAATACACATAGCTCAAGAATACACATTTTCTAAAAATATTAACAAAAACTTGTTTAATACATGAAGTACTCTCTCGTGCTACGAAACTTGAACTGTGAAAATAATAATATAGGGTGTCTACAGGTATGTGTTTATGTGTACATGTATACATGGATAAATGTGTAAAATTATGTAAACTTGTGTATAAATGTGTAATATGCCACTTATCGACGGTTAGATTTTGTGGCATAAATGTGTAATATGCCACAGCTGAGACGTATCGAGAGATTGCTTCAGTGTTTGGTGTGAGTTTAGCAGCTGTCAGCCGTGTCATAAAGTTGAAGCAGGAAACCGGACCGGTTTCTCTTAAACGTAAAGGAAAGTGTGGTCGAAAGAGGAAAACATCTTCTAGAGATGATGCTTACTTGCTTCGACAAAGCCAAAAGGATTCCCACAAGACTACTTGAAATTAATTTGCACAAGGGTGTATGAAAAATGAACCCCAGAATGAGTGATGTCACATTGCTGTTAGAAGTTAAATAGGACCATTAGCATATTAACATTCAAGATAGTGGAGTAATCCATTTTCAGCGTAGGGGATATCAGATGTTCATGTTTCAGGTGTACCAGGGGATTAACACATATCAGTGTTTTTTTAGGACTGGAACATGCCCGAAGTCGCCACCGTCACTATTTGTCCAGCTAACGGAGTTTGAGCGAGGTCTTTGGGAGGAAGGATGGTCCTTCCTTAAAATTGAGCAGTCATATAAACGTCCGTCGAAGACCAAGTGAGAGATACACGGCCTTGACACACCCCAGAGAGGAATCAAGCGGTGGCCCCCAGGAGCCCCAAGCTCGGAGGGAAAAAATTAAGAATATAAGTTAAAATTCTAAGAATATGAAAAGACCAACTACGAAAGCTGTGGTTACTAACAATAAAATAAAATATGAGGCAAGAAGAACACTTTTTCACAAGAAGAGTAAGAAAACCCAACTTATTGTGGGAAAGCGTTGGTCTTGCTTCCTATAAACAGGGTGTCTTGACCTAAAGTGAACCAATAGCCAACTTCTAAAATACAAATCTGACATTTCAATGGAAGACTTATTGTACTTTTTATGTGAGGGTTTTTTATGTGTATTCCGTTTTCAAAAAAAGCGACGCTATTTTTGAATATGGAAATCAACTTTGAAATGTGCAACGGAAACCCTATTTTAATGGTATTTTCAGATTGTACACAACATATAAGAAATGTTTTATTCTTGGTGTTTTTTCAAATGGTCCAGCCGTTTAGGAAATAGAGGCACTCAAAGTGTCGTCAACCTTTGTTTTCTTTAAATTGATGAACAATTTCCGTTCGGGAGAAGCATATGACAAGAGTTCCTCGGGAGAAGCTCTGGCAAGTGTTGCAAGAGTACAGAGTGGATGGGCATCACTTTTAAAGTTTTGAACCCAATTTTATCGATGAAGACAAAGAGATAGAGAATGGATCTTACAGACATTCCTATTCTGCTTTTTAATGGTCTTTAAGAATACGAAGTCAGAATTTCAAAAATTCAAAATGTTTTAGTTCACTAGTAAATTTCTGGGGGCAGCAGTCCTATGGAGACAAGAGTCTATGCGTGTGTATTGAAAAATATTGGATTTTTGAAATTCTGACTTGGTATTCTTAAAGACCATTAAAAAGTAGAATAGGAATGTCTGCAAGACCCACTCTCTATCTCTTTGTCTTCATCGATAAAATTGGGTTCAAAACTTTAAAAGGTCCACACTTTCAGGGCCTCTATCTCCTAAACGGTTGGATCAATTGAAAAAACACCAAGAATAAAACATTTCTCCAATATTGTGTACAATCTGAAAAGACCATTAAAAATAAGGGTTCCTATTTAAGATTTCAAAATTACCCCCTCCCCCAGCTCCCCTCACAAGGTGGGGGGGGGGGGTAATTTTTTAACTAATGAATTTCCCCGGCGAAATAATAATAATTTTTTTCGTACAATGCTTAGTTTCCGAGATATTCAATTGTCTCAAGATAAATGCCTCACCCTGTATACAGATACGTCGACGACATTCTTATCCTATTTGACACACGCAATACGAGGTGCATTCAAGTTCTAAGGCCTCCGATTTTTTTTCTCCGGATTGGAAAGAGATAGAAACATGCGCATTGTTTTAAAATGAGGCCGCGTTCATTGTCAATACATCCCAGAGATGGCAGCACCGTATGGCAGATGGAATTTTACCGCCAGCGGCGAGAATGAGAACTGTTTTAGATACTTAAAATGGCGACGTTTTCCTTACTTGAACAGCGTGCAATCATTCGTTTTCTGAATTTGCGTGGTGTGAAACCAATTGAAATTCATCGACAGTTGAAGGAGACATGTGGTGATGGAGTTATGGATGTGTCGAAAGTGCGTTCTTGGGTGCGACAGTTTAATGAAGGCAGAACATCGTGTGACAACAAACCGAAACAACCTCGGGCTCGCACAAGCCGGTCTGACGACATGATCGAGAAAGTGGAGAGAATTGTTTTGGGGGATCGCCGAATGACTGTTGAACAGATCGCCTCCAGAGTTGGCATTTGTGTGGGTTCTGTGCACACAATCCTGCATGACGACCTGAAAATGCGAAAAGTGTCATCCAGGTGGGTGCCACGAATGCTGACGGACGACCACAAGGCTGCCCGTGTGGCATGTTGCCAAGCAATGTTGATGAGCAACGACAGCATGAATGGGACTTTCTTTTCGTCGGTTGTGACAATGGATGAGACGTGGATACCATTTTTCAATCCAGAAACAAAGCGCCAGTCAGCTCAATGGAAGCACACAGATTCACCGCCACCAAAAAAATTTCGGGTAACTGCCAGTGCTGAAAAAATGATGGTGTCCATGTTCTGGGACAGCGAGGGCGTAATCCTTACCCATTGCGTTCCAAAGGGCACCACGGTAACAGGTGCATCCTACGAAAATGTTTTGAAGAACAAATTCCTTCCTGCACTGCAACAAAAACATCCGGGAAGGGCTGCGCGTGTGCTGTTTCACCAAGACAACGCACCCGCACATCGAGCTAATGTTACGCAACAGTTTCTTCGTGATAACAACTTTCAAGTGATTCCTCATGCTCCCTACTCACCTGATCTGGCTCCTAGTGACTTTTGGCTTTTTCCAACAATGAAAGACACTCTCCGTGGCCGCACATTCACCAGCCGTGCTGCTATTGCCTCAGCGATTTTCCAGTGGTCAAAACAGACTGCTAAAGAAGCCTTCGCCGCTGCCATGGAATCATGGCGTCAGCGTTGTGAAAAATGTGTACGTCTGCAGGGCGATTACGTCGAGAAGTAACGCCAGTTTCATCGATTTCGGGTGAGTAGTTAATTAGAAAAAAAAATCGGAGGCCTTAGAACTTGAATGCACCTCGTACCACCCCATCAGCAATAACCTATCTTTTCAACTCCTCTCTATATCAATTCAATTCACCGCAGAAACAGAGTCTGATAATCACCAATGGTCCTAAAAAAGGGAGATAAGTACGCCCTTCTTATTTATTTATCATTATTATTATTATTTTCCTTTGACAGTCTCTGTCCTAAACGTCAGCTGTTTTCAGGCTCTTACCACTCTGTCCAATTTTGGTTTATAACAGGGTTTTTGCGTCTCGTTCTACTTTTTTTCTATATCCGTCATTTAAGAAATCAAATAAAATATATTTAGTTTTTAAAATAAATGTTTTTATTTTAAACTATTATCTAATAATCTTTTAAAATATATAGTGATAAAAAACTGTAATGTAAGTACCTTAAAATTACAATATTACACACGGTTGTAAAGCATCAATATTTTGTCACAAGCTCTCTCACAAGTACAATAAAAAAGAACATGCATGTCTCGAACCACTTGAAGTTACTAGTGGCACCAAGAACAGATGAAGGTGTGGCACCGATCTACAAAATCGTAAAAAATGTGACTGTCCCTGATGATTTGGCAACCCACTGTAAATCCACTTACGCGAATCACCTTCTTGAAACAGGATATCCAACCCACAGAAGAAACCATGACCATCATGCGTAATTCCAATGATCCCTTTAAAATCAACATTTTATAAAGTAAAACATTCTTTTCCACACAAGACTTGTTACTAAATACCCAGACAAACTTATTTTTTCCAAATTCTATCATCCATTTCTGATCTTTAATAAATGCGTTTACACATTAATTGTATCTCATCTCCCAATAATTGTTGTATACCTATCGTCTCCACCTGATTCCAAAAACTCGTTTATTTTATTATTGACGGATGTAGGAGAGATGGACGAGACACAAGAACCCTGGAATACAATAATTAATGTACATCTATATACATGTATAGAGGGTGTTTCTAAATAGAAGGACAATAAGTACATAGTGTGGTTCCATGCATCAATCGAAGCAAAAAGTTCCTTATCGAAAATGTCGAAAACTCAAAATTGGGGATGTAAAAAAAAAAAAAAAATCGCATCGTTACGTCATTTATGAACTTTCTGCAGTTCTGTAGTGCTTTGTTAAACTGTACGACGTCGCAATAACGCAGCGCGTTTAATCAAAACAAAAGCACATTATAGCTGTAGAGCCAACACCTCCTAGAAAGAAAGCCTGTGCACTGGAAATTCATACATTGTTACATGATCATAAGAAGTCATAATTTAGGGCTTATTATTGGTAGAAATACGATCATGCCTTTTTAAGATGATGTAACAATGTATGAATTTTCAGTGCATAGGCTTTCTTTCTAGGAGGTGTTGGTAGAGCTGCGTGTTTTCAATTGTTGTTTTATAACAGTCACCTAATCAAAGAGCATTTCAGTCTATTCCACTTATCAAAATAATGAACTGCGCCATTTGTTGAGATTAAATGACGTTTTCGCCAGGTTTTCAGAAAACTTCGCGTGATATTTAGACCCTTAACATTTGAGTTTTGAACATTTTGAATAAGGTTGGTTGGTTTGTTAGAATTTTTGGCGTCGATTACTAAGGTCATTTTGCGCCTTTTACGCAAGTTATATCTGTACGCATCCCGGGACAAACGCAAACATCCATGCCCGCGGCGGGATTCGAACCGGGGACCAGCTGGACTCGAGAACTAGAAAGCCTTCGCCCCTAGCCCTCTCGGCCACCTGGCCGGCCTTTTGCATAAGGAACTTTAAGTTTGTCATCTTGCAAAGGATCACGCTAGGTACTTATTGTCCTTCCATTTAGAAACACCCTGTATAAAGAAGAATGTTTGTGGGTTTATGGGTTTGTTTGTTTGTTTGTTTGTTTCTTATACAAATCTACAGTTTTATTCCGATCTTCATGAAATTTTGCACACCTGAACTTCAAAGCAAGAGGAAGGTCATTATCTACATTAGACGACGAGAGCTATCCGAGTTCGAACGTGGCCTGGTATGTGGAGCACAACGTATGGGTCATTCAATATCGGGGGTGGCTCAAGAATTCAACATCCCACGGTCCACAGTTTTAAGAGTCTACCGAGAGTACCAACTTGACGGCATTACCTCCCACCATGGACAACGCAGTGGTCGACCACACCTTCTCAATGAACGGGACCAACGGCGTCTGAGTAGGATGGTCACCGCTGACAGGCAACTGATACTACGCCAGATGACATCAGATTTTAACTAGGGGGATACTAGAGCTGTATCGATGCGAACTGTGCAACGAAATCTGGTGTCCATGGGACACGGAAGCAGAAGACCCACGAGGGTGCCCTTGCTAACAACAAGACATCGTCAGCAACTCTCTCCTGCGCCCATGAACACATCAACTGGACACTTGACAACTGGAAACGCGTGACCTGGTCTGATGAGTCTCTATTCCAGCTGATACGAGCTGAAGGTAGCGCACACCCCATGAAGGCCATGGACCCAAGTCGTCAAGCATGCACTGTGCAAGCCGGTGGTGGCTCCGTAATGGGCAACTGTGGGAAGCTCTCCAGTCGGAATGGTTGACAATGTCTTCAGATGTCTTCCACCTACTTGTGGAATCAATATCATGTCGCACTGTGGCACTTCGCCGGGTTAGAGGAGGTCACACACGTAATTAGGTGCTATCTCATGACTTTTGGCAATTGAGTGTATGTCTAATGACCAACAATGGAAACCAAAGTTTGTGCAATATAAATGACGTTCATTAAGTCATGTACTGAAGATTCCATCTCAATTCTGCGAATTAAAAAACAAAAAATTGAATTTGTAACAATTCATCGAATTCCAGTTGTTTGGGCTTCACTTAGAATTGATAGATCTTAGAACTTAATATTTTCTTGAAAATCTTTAAAAATGACCAGTAACTGGAGATAATGGAGAATTAGCAGACTACTGAGAAACTGAGCAAGTGGTGGGTGATCAAGTGGTCATCGAAGTTCCGAGGCGGCTGCCGACGATGCAAACATGTCAACTGAGGAAACAGCGACTGCTAGACCACATCAACTGATGAATGCCCAAGTTTTGCTTCAAGACATCGAGAGCAGAGTGCAAATTGCATCAACAGATTACCAAGTACTGAACAACCTTACTCCGTTTGTTGGAATTCCAGAGCACACAGACACAAACGATCTTACCCAAGTAGAGAGTTGTTTCGTCTAAGTTATTGTTGCCATATGTTTCCACATCAACGCTGGGGAAATTGAGCAGACAATAAGTATAATAGACGATATATAGGGTGTATCTAAACACCTGTCACAAACTTCTGGTGGTGATTCCCCACAGCGAGATGAAAACAAAAGTTCATATAAACATGGTTCGGATGACGAACCGTTTATGAGATTTCCGCAGTTAAAAGTGAAGTGTCAGCAGCTATTTTTATACTCTATGGATACTCTGTGGATGGCAGGTGACATGCGGAGAAGTTACAACAAATTCTTGAAATATGTCCCATTTATTAGTTATTAACAGGTGGGCCTGCTAATAACTTCAGGGGGAATCACCACCTCGCTGCTGAAACTTTGATATTTGTTGTAGCTTCTCTTCCTCTTCCAACTTTATAGAAAATTCTAGGTATGCTATAATATTAATATTAATGATGTTCATATTGTTTGGTATCACTGTAAATAAAGTAATACATAAAAGAATCCAAATGAGAGATACGGAAACGCGTTCACAAAGTTTCAAGACTGAGTTTTTCCTGAGTAGGGAAGGGCGCGCAGACCGGTTCCATCGACAAGGTGAAGTAGTGGGGGGGGGGTCAGCTAACCGACAGCACCAGCGGCTAGTAGCGTGCGTGCGTGTCAATGACCCCCCGTCGAAAACTCGGAGAGTGCGTCAAAAATGCAGAGTCGAAAATGCCCCGGCGTTTGACAATTGGGTTCTTCACCACGACAATGCGCCCTCTCACACGCTGCTCGCCGCCGGCGAAGTTTTGGCCAAGTTCAACGTGGCAACACTGCCGCAGCCACCCTACAGCCCCAACCCAGCTCCCAGCGACTTCTTTCTGTTCCCCCGAATTAAGGGAAGCGATTCGACCTGAAAGAGAAGCCATTCGACAGGATTCCAGCGGTCCAGGTGGCTTCGACGAGGTCCCTTGACAGCTTCCGTGCGAAGAGTTCCAGGGAGCCTATGAACAATGGAAAAAACGCTGGCAGCGTTGTGGTGATGCCCAAGGGCCATATTTCGAAGACTTTTAGTTCGCTGTACAAAAATGTTTAATAAATTTGTTGTTCTGAGACCAGTCTTGAAACTTTGTGAACGCACCCTGTCGGTCGTTCTCGGGCGACAATTTACGACATAAACGATAAGCAAACATACATCAACACGACTCTTCAAACCAACAAGCACACGGTATTGTGCTCTTTAATAGTCGTTCAAACAATACATATTAATTCATATCTATCGAAATGTCACTGAAGAAAATAACGAGTATTGGTCAGAGAGAAGCTAAAAGACAAAAATTTACCCGGGCGTCAGAAACATCTGAACAACCGCAGCTTCGTCTACGATAGGAAATTGTAGAATTCCTGAAAACAATTTGCGTTATTATTTAACTTTTTCAGATTGTTCTGTTTACCCGGGCAACGCATAGAATTCCTACTGTTCGGGCTTTTCTTAGAATTGATAGTTCTTAGAACCTAACATTTTCTTGAAAATCTTTGAAAATGAACAATAACTGGAGATAATGGAGAGTTAGCAAACTATTGAGAAACTGAGCAATTGGTGAGTTCTCCTGAGGAGACGGCGACTGCTAGACCACACCATTGTGATGAATGCCCAAGTTCTGGTGGAGATGTATATCATTTTATTCTGAGACAGGTCAACAAGAGGATAAATAAAGTCCCGGGCGACGCTGGGTTATCAGCTAGTATTTTTTATTTTTTTAGTGCACTTTTTAAAGAGAAAGAGTGCACTTAAACATTTTTTTTATTTTTTATATTATTCTTTTTAGTCTTTCTATTCTTTTCAATCCGGACCCAGATGTGCAATACTCAATCCAAAGTTATGCCTCAGGTTGTTTTTTTTTTTTACTGAGTAAGGTTTAGTTACACTGTCATGAGTAAAGGGTGAGTTATTCAGTGTGACAATGATTACACGACGAGAGCTATCCGAGTTCGAACGTGGCCTGGTATGTGGAGCATAAAGAGTTTTTTTTTACTACATATAACTGCCCCCAATACTTATTCCAAGAAAATATAAAATCTATTATAATATTTATGTTAATCGTTTCTGATGAACAGTTAATTTTTCATTATTGAATATTTTTTTAATATTAATTACTTAGACGAAAGGCCAGGCAAAGTGCTGAGTATTCCCGACAAAAGTACTTCCGAATTTTCGGCATTAATTATTTTCAAATTAGTTAAAGTAGTTTTAATGTATCTTCGTTCTATTGTGTCTGTGGTTTTCATTGTTTTGAGTTTTTGGAATCAGCTGGAAGTGAAAAAAAAGGACTTCCTTCTTGTTTAGGATAATACTCGCATGAACAAATACAATTCCAAAGCTGTAAAAGCTTTGGATGAGTTGCCATATTTTTATACGGGGGATTGATTGGTGCTCTCTTTACTTTGGAGAAGACCATATCACCACAGTGAATTAGAGAACTATGATTATACCTGTCATTAATTGTTTGCAAGCCTCCACACTGTGATGAGCTAAATCATGATTTTATAACTGTGATTGCTACTTTTCGTTATCAGTGATTTTTTTTGTGGCCGTGAAATCACGACGTGTCTGTTCCTACGACTTCCGTTCCGCCGCAAATACCAGCGACATTTGCCTTCTGTCGCTCCTTGGGCACTGCGCATGCGCCGACGTCACTCCATGTCACACGAGCATGACCTCGTGTCGCCTATACAGGGTGATTTACATCGAATGTAAAATACTTAAAGGGGGTATTATAGAGGTTAAGATAAACACAAAACGTCCTATGAACATGGGTCCGAATTTGAACGCTAACTGAGATATGAACAGAAATAAAAATGCCGCCACCAAGATCAACAAGTTAAAAACTCAGGTTCTGTAAAGCCTAGATTAAAGAAATTTGGAGGAATAACAGGATACATAAGACTGTGTATACCGTTAAAATTTGATTGAATTCCAACGAGAAGTTTCCGAGTTGTCAAAATTGTAACAAGTGCTAGTTAGTACTCACAAGTGAGCACGTGTTATGATGTTGAATGAGTAACTCGGATACTACTTGTTAGAATTAGATTAAATTTTAACGGTATACACAGTCTTATGTACCCTGTTATTTCTCCAAATTTCATTAATCTAGGCCATACGGAACCTGAGTTATTAACTTGTTGAACTTGGTGTTTGCATTTTTATTTCTGTTCATATCTCAGTTAGCGTTCAAATTCGGACCCATGTTCATAGGACGTTTTGTGTTTATCTTAACCTCTATAATACCCCCTTTAAGTATTTTACATTCGATGTAAATCACCCTGTATAGATCGCGTGCGGCGGGGAAAAAGTTGAACTCAGTGGAAGCGACGTCAGGGTTGCCAGGTAGGCGGCTTTCCCACCCAATTGGGCTAGCCATGGTGCCAATACTGGGGGTAAAAAAAATAAAAGGCAGGTGGGCGATATTTGGGCGGACTTTGGGTTTCAAAGCGGACAAAAATATAAATTTCCCAAAGTGCTATGTGATTGTCTGTAATTGGTGTAATAATCGTAATGTTATGCGATGATGCGATCATTATGCACTAACTGATATATATTGTATTTATTTTGTGCATATTCTGAACTTATGACACCCACCAAGACCCAACTCGTCGGTCTCTGACCATACAGATCTTGGTTGGATGCCACTGTATTTCAGTTGCTAACACCTTAAATAAATAAATAATGCAAGATCTTCTATATAAGGTGGGATGTAGAAGGCCTTGGATAATGACATTGCTATATGAATGGTTATCATAGAAGCAGTATTTAATAATTGTCTGAACCAATTTTGTGAACTGGTCTACAGCACTGTTTAATTATTTAAATACATCAAATCGACAGTTGCCAACCAGAACACTAGCACCACATGGCAGAAATGGTTTTTAGTTCTTCATCAAAGTTGACCCTTTCTAGATGAACTGTTAAAAGATGTGGCAGATCCAAAGTATTCTTTATTGGTTGATGACTCTACAGACATTTCGAGCCAAAAACTGATGTGTATGGCCATTCGTTACTATAGCAAGTCAGGCAATATGATTGCAAGTAATTTTCTTCGTTTTGCAGTCGAGTGACGATTTATTAGCTGAAGGATTATCATCAATTACTCTAAAATTTTTAGTCTCGTAACCTCAAAATTGTCAGGCAAAGAAAAAAAAAACTAGCCTAAGTTTAAGTGCTAACTAAGGAGTGACTGGAACTCTTTGTATGCTATTTTAAAAAATTAGTTAAGGCATCATTATCTAACGGTATAAGTGTTTTAGCATCAAAATTTTACGAGCAGTAGCGGCTCGTGACTATGATAAGTAGAGGAACACAAATTTTTCAATCACAATGGCTGTTAAAATCCTAGCCCTTTTCGTTCAAAAGTTATAGCCCAGGGGCCCCTGCTAATGTATAATAGCTAAATAGCACACTATAAATATACAAAATTTCAGGTTCCTAGGTCGTTCCGTTCAAATGTTTTATTTATTTATTTATTTATTTATTTATTTATTTATTTATTGCAAGCAACAGGCTTAGAAATGCCCATTGACAGCTTACAGGACAACAAATATTGAAACAAAAATTTTACAATAAGCATCAGTAATAACAAAAAGAGTTTAGATGTTCATAAATTATAACTTTAAATTCATTATAATTTCAAAAGTTAATATCAATTAAATTCGAGAATGCATTGCCTAATTTACATAATTGAAAGAGAGATTGTTTGTAATACATTTCTTAGTCAGTGCTAAATAAAATATATCAGTGTTTCTTGAGTTTAGTTTGGGAATGCGTAGTTTTATAAAATCGAGAAATCTAAAAGAGTATGTTATATGGTTATATAATTTAAATAAGCAGCAGGCGTCGAGATAAATACGTCTGTTAAGTAGCGTTTCACAACGAAAGTGATCTCTGAGGTAAGAGTTTGTAGCATATAAATTTTCATTAAAGAAGTTATGATTTGATAAGTGAAGAAGGGAGCGTAGAAAATCAGTTTGAACTTTCTCTAGACGCCGCTGTAACGTAACATTGTACGGAGACCAGATAGTCGAAGCATACTCTAAACCGGGTTTTACTAGGGAGTTGAATAAGAAAATAGAAAACTCTGTGCTATTGAAACGTGTAGAGTTTCGAGCAATGAAATAAGAGATCCTATAGGCCTTAGAGATAATGTCGTTTATATGGTCGGTGAAAGATAGGTTGTGCTTAAAAAAGACCCCTAGATCCTTTATGGTAGTTTGTTTATCAAGATAAGAACATTAAGCTATCAATCACACCTGTGGGTAAGAACCGGCGAAGTATCGTCAACTTCTGTTCCTGATTGTCACGGTCCAGTTAGATGTATCGTACAACAAGGTACTTCTATCCCACGAGAACGGCCGTGATATCAGAAGTCAATGATATATAAAACAACTGGATCGCTGACTCTATCCGCAGTCGGCATTGAGAAGTGAAGCCAAAATACGTCCCAAATTTTCCCTTCAGGTCATTGACTAGTAGCGTCAGGTGGCCTAAAAAAGCAAGTTAAATCCCTCATAAACGCTCATAAATTGACTAGTAGGTTAAATCCCTCAAAAACAATAATTCCTCATAAACGCTCATAAGGTTAAATCCCTGAAAAACGCTCATTTCTCATAAACGATCCCTTCAGGTCATTGACTAGTAGCTTCAGGAGGCATAGAATTACGGCCTCAGTTCTCTCCCAGTAAGTCAGCGATCCAGTTGTTTTAGATATCATTGTCAGAAGTACATGCTCTCGAAATCGGAGCGGAATGCAAGTGGCATGCAGGGAAGCCGCCACAAAACAACCCCGATAAGAATACTTCCTCTCACCCGAGAAGCGAGAATAGTTTGAGCGAGAAGTGCGAGGCTGGAAAAAAAGAGGAAGTTGTAAAGGCAGTTGATTATCAAGGAAGCGACGAGTACAGAACCTCAACGGAGGTCTGAAAGAATTCGAGCAGTGGAAAAAGAAAGTGGCAAGCTGATAAGTTTTAAAAAGGATTGTGGAATTGCGGGCATAAATAGCGAAGCTGCATCTATTCCTAGAATCGCCAGATGCAATACTCCGTTACAGTCGCATTGGAATCAGCTCGTTTACTTTGGATTTCATCGTACGAACTTCGTGCTAATGATAACTACAAGACTACGCAGTTATCAACCTCATCTACCGTATTGTATGGTATTTTTCTATTTGGACTGTCGGCCTTTTTCCAGGAAGATATTAGCGTCATCGATGGACCCATATCTCAGCAATTACGTATAATCGGATCAATCTCTGTTTACGACGTGAAATATCATAATTTAAGCAGGTGCGCTCTTACGCTCTCAACCTTTCTATAACGGACTCGAGTAAATTGATTTTCCCGCGTGAGTTATTGCTATTACTTCAGTAAGCGTCTACGCTTTAAAACTTAATGCTATTGACCATTTATATGCGTAGGATTAATAGAGTGTATGAGCTATTGCGCTCTAACTATAGTTGAATCAACGAACTGTTTTAGTTCTGGTATTTATTTTTTCGAAGAGATCCTTAGTATAAATTCTCACGAGCTATTTAGCTCTTAAATATTCTTGGACATTAAACTACAATCGGCCAAGATAATTGTATTGCTTTAAACTTATTGCTTTAACCGACTAAATTATTACAATGTAAACGTGCTACGATAAAATTGTACTAATAAGGTAGTGTGCTTCTGTGCTCATAGTGAGGCCAGCAATTATCCAAATTCAATTAATCTGTCTGCGTAGTACTGTGTAGTTACATTAATTGCTTGTTCTGTAATTAACTCAGTGCTTATTCTATACTTTGTTCAACGAAAGAAAAACTGGGCGTGTCTAATTAAATTTCCGATTTCAATTGTTTGACATTGTTGCTAAGTAAAATTAACAATCGCTAACAATTGAAATTGAAAATTTAACTGGACACGCCCAGTTTTTCTTTCATTGCACAGAGTATAGTACTTATCTGTTGGCTAAAGTTTGCTAACTTTCATACCTTGCAAATAATTAGTATTGCAAAGAGCATTTGGTATTAGTGTGTTATTGTTTTGTCTTTGATATTATGAAACGAAGTATCTTTTTGGAATAAGTTTCATGCTTTATTAATTTGCAATAAATAAATTTATTTAAAAATTAAACATATTCCCTTACTTCTTCACATACTCTCATATCATTCTTGTACTGCATATGTGACACTGATCCGCTCGGATATCGTCATTGCCGTAAGACATGCAATTGCCCTTCCGCTTTCTGATATACTTAACCAGTCAATAAGTTCTGATTCCTACACGGCTATCCTGAATTCAGCTAGAATCAGTCCAATTTTTAAGAAAGGAGACCCAAAACTCTATACTAATTATCGGCCAATCTCAACACTTTTTTTTTTGACAAAGTGTTTGCAAAAATTCTTGAAAATTTATTTTATATACGACTTTCTCATTTTGTTTTTTCTCACTGCCTTATTAATAACCCCCACCAGGGTGGTTTTGTTCCTAACCGTAATGTCGAAAACTGCCTGCTATGAGTTAACCGAATGGAATGGCTGCTAATAATTTTGTTGCAGCTGTTTTTATCGACTACACTAAAGCGTTTGACAGTATTTCCATTTCCTTACTTTTACATAAGTTATCTACTTTTTATAGTATTCGCGGTCCTCCTTTGTTGTGGTTAGCCAGTATTCTAACAAACGGGCATTATTATCTGATGCACTCAGGCTCGTCATCAAGGAGTTCCCCAAGGCTCGATACTCTTTCCTCTTTTATTTAATTTATTTAATCTATTTATTGCGAAGTGGGCATTCTATGATGGTTATAAGGGGTCGTTCATAAATTACGTAACGCAAAATGGGCTCATTTTTAACTCCCCTCTCCCCCTTCTAACGCACCCGTAACGCAGGTTCGGACCCGTCCCTCCTCCTCGAAAATTACGAAACGCTGCGCTCGACTCCCCCCTCCCCCCGGACACCTCAATGATTTTCAAACCCGTATTATGCCCCAGTTTATTTATTATAAATTGTACACAGGCAAATTAAAGTAACAAAATTAAATTACAGTTTAGAACAGCGTTGAAGAAACCTCGTATTTTATGACTAACAATATCAATCGCATATATTATTTCTCATGTCAACACCCCTTTTTCTCGTTACATACAAAACGCACAACGATGATTGAGGTATCAAACGAAAGGTTTTTGAACAGGCTTCTGACATAGTACACTCACACTTAATTAAAAATAACGAAAAAGTTGCCCGTAAGTGGATAGGCAGCTTCCCCGCAAATCTTTGAATAGAATTGAGACGTTCTCTAATGTAAGATTGCAGTGCGACAGCTTCGCACAGGTACACTGGTTATATAATTGAGGTAATTATACACTGAGATGCCAATTTATTAGATACACCTCATAAAGGATCCAAATTGACTGATTGCCTGATTTGCATATCACATAAGGGATCGTCCATAAACCACGCGGCCAAAAAATAGCATTTTACCCCTCTCCCCTCTGTGGCTACAATGTGGAAAATCTTTATCCCCCCTCAAAACCACATGGTTATTGGCTCAGCCCTTCCATTTTTCATAGTCATTTTTGGTCACATTCACTTCGTCCCAAGGTCGTTTTGTCACTCAGTCGACTCGACCGACACATTCTAACGTAGTTCTAACTTTACATGTTATCCACGGGAGTTTTTCTACAAATGTTCACAATCAAAATATAGAATCGATTAAAGAGGTTAGAAAATAAAATCACATACTTAATACGAAATAATAATTTATTTTCTTTACATATCACAAATTACATAAAAAGAACATACTTCATGTACAAAATATGTACCAATAAACCGGTAGCCCAAAAAACTTTCAAAGCTGATGACGGTTTTATTAATGAAGAGATTATAATAATAATATTTTAACATGTTCATACTGGCATAATGTTTCCAGTCATAAAATATGCAAATAAGGGATTTACATTTTTCATTGGATAACCTGCTGGATATGGTTATCTTTCTCTTTTATCACAAAATTTAAGCGGTTAACGATATTGAAAACGGCACATTGCAACATTGGCTATGAAATTTGAGCTATCTCTCTTCTGACGGAGTCTTTCAGGGCACGGGGATTAAGGTCTGGGGATCGAGGAGGGCCATGCTGTTAAAACATTTCGTCCAATCAATCTGTCTTCAGTAAAAACAGAAAGCAAGAAATCTAATTAAACAGGGATGATTATGTGTCGTGACAGGTCTCATGTTGAAATGTTACGTTTCCCAGTATGTCTCGTTGCCTGATGTAAGGAATAACATGATTCTGTAAAATCCGTAGGTAGCGGGCACCTGTGATTGCCACTGTTACGTAAGCACCATCGTTTTGTTCTTCGGTCCAATGATGAAGCTTGCGGTGAAGCCACACTAGACAGTTATCTTCGGCGAGTGTAGAGGACCTTCATGGCAGGCATGCGGATTGTCGGAGCTCCATATTCTACAGTTATGCGTGTTGACTGCACCGTTGAGGCTAAAATGAGCTTCATCAGTCCATGAGCTTCATCGCACTTGTAATAGTTATACAACAATTATATAGACTTTGTGGGTCATGATAACAATAATTAGGTTTGGTTTGGTTTGTTTGGTATTAACGTCCTTTTCAACTGCCATGGTCATTTCAGGACGGCGTTATAGGGGCCACAAATTTTGCCTATAAGGGTTCTTTAACGTGCAGCCGGCAAACGACTACACGGGATCAACGGCTTTACTTCCCTTCCGAAGGAAGTGCGTGATCTCAGGATTTTCCCCCTGAAAAAATTCTCATCGTCCTCGGCCGGGGTCGAACCTGCGTCCTCGGGCATCAGAGGCGATCACGCTACCACTGAGCCACCGAGGCCGATTAACAATAATTAAATAAAAAGTTTGAAAACTAAAGTTACTGAGACTGCAAAGGGTTAAATACTCTTCCTGGTTTTTTGTTTGATAAATATAATTTAGAAATTTAATCAAAAGTATATCTCGAACGAAGCGTACGCAACGCCAGACCCCCTACCCCTCTGTAACGCTGCTTAACGCTGTCGAAAACATCCCCTCCCCCGCTCAAGCGTTAATTTATGGACAACCCCTACGTGATAATTCATCATTTTCAGGATAATTCTCTAATATTCTCCTTTCTTTAGAGAATTATCCTCCCTACTTTGGCAAAGGATAGACTCTATCCAGCTCTATTCGAAACGTCACCTTTTTATTTTTGATTTATTTAATTTAATTTAATTTTATTTTATTTAATATCTTAGGATTAGAATTACCAGTAACTTGGACACGAATAATTGCACACATTGTTTCATAGTTTGTTGAGCAAAAGGGGTACGTATATCTTTACTACGGATGAAATTATTGACGGATGTAGGAGAGCAGAACGAGACACAAGAACCCTGGAATAAAAAAAAATAGATATTTAATAAAAAATAAGTAAAATAAATAAAATATCTATTATTTACGGGTGAAATTAGGAATTTTGAAATTAATTCTGCTCAGAAGTTCAGGGGAATCAATATACCCCTTTATCAGTTTATAGAGAAAGAAAGCATCTTGAATCTTCCTTCTACTCCATAATGGTGAAAGCCTTAATAGTAATGGATTCTGCTGTTCACAGAAAGTGGAAATGGATTTAAGCTCAAATCGAGAAGATAAAAAATGAATAAAGCGTTTAAGAACAAACTGAATTTCGTCACTAAGCCCCAGCTGTGATGGATTCCAAACGACGGAAGCGTATTCTAGAATAGGTCTGACGTAAGTACAAAAAAGAAGAACTAAAACAGAGGGTTTATTAAGTATAAAGAAGGGCTCTTATACCACAACAAAAGTAATAAAGAATATAACAAAAACAAAAATAACAGAAAAATACAACCTGGAAGCGCTTTTCGAGAGCAAAGCTCTCATCATTCGGCAGGAACCAAGGAGAACACGTGGAAAACCCAAAGTGAACTGATTAGAAACCGAAGAAAGCGGTTTATATAGCGAGAGAAATACAAGGCAGACCAATAATAGAAAAGAAATAAAAACAATATTATTGGTTGGCTAATTGAGACCACCACTGAATTAGAGGGAAATCACCAATAGGGCCTAAGTCGGAGTTTAATAACGTGTTGTTCTTGGATTTATGGATAGCCATGCTCTCGAAAGCATCTAGCAAGTGTTTTTTATTGATAGATTGTAACAGTTTTAAGTTGTCGATGGAAAAATCGTGACCCGTCTCTATTGAATGTTTGGCTATGGCTGATTGACTGCATCTACCGAATCTTCTGTGGTCGAGGTGTTCCTTAAATCTGGTGGATAAACTGCGTTTGGTCTGACCTTTGTAAAGCTTAGGACATTGCGAACAATGGATGACGTAGATGCCTGACTTTTGTATATCCGGTACCTATCTTTGGGTTGCCCAGCAAGTTTCGTATTTGGTTGGGGTTGCTGAAAGAAAGAGGAATGTTATATTGTTTGAAAATTGAATTTAAATTTTTAATAAGTAGTTTATTGTAAGGAACGGATATGGTTCTATACTTATCTTTGATGGGATGTAGAGTGGTTATGTCTGACAGAAATTTTTTGAACTTTCTCTTCCTCAAAAGAGGAATGAGAGCTTTGCTCTCGAAAAGCGCTTCCAGGTTGTATTTTTCTGTTATTTTTGTTTTTGTTATATTCTTTATTACTTTTGTTGTGGTAAAAGAGCCCTTCTTTATACTTAATTACGATTATCCACATACCTCTTTATTCTTGATTTCAATTGTGGACATTTGCTCTTGTTTACTTTCTCGGACAATTGCCCCAGTTATACTTTTTTGTATAATTTTGATTTACTAGAATTATCATCAGAGGGTTTATTAATAAATTTAAAAGAACGTAGTAGAAGTCCTAAAGCTTTACTCGCTTTTTTAATGATATAACGAACATGGGGCTTTGAATTTAATGAGCGAGTATGAAGAACTCCAAGGTCCATAATACTACAGCACCGAATAAACGAGGTATCAAAAATTTAGTACTCGAAGCTAGTTATTGAGTGTGATTACATTTATACTTTAGAGGAATCAAGGCTATACGATTTTATAGACACCAGTTTTGGACTGTATACTGGTTGGGTTGCAGCTTCACGCAGTAATCAGCAGCAGAGACGGGCAGACGAGTTTTACATCGTCGGCAAATAGCAACAAACGAACGCCAACAACAATGGCCAAAATCATTAATAAATAGATGAAAGAGAACCGGTCCTTGCGGTACACCAAATGATGCAATAAATGAAGAAAAATACGAGGCTGCGAATCTAACAATTAATTGTCGATCTTTTAAATAGAGTGAAAACCATGCTAATAATGAACCAGTGATCCCATAAGATTATAATTTGTTCAGAAGCATACTCTATTGTCTGAAGCCTTTGTCAAATCCAGATAAATAGTGCCAATTTGTTGCTGATTTTTAAAGGCAGATATTACGTGGGTTTGAAATGAAACTAAGTTCGTTACAGTACTTTTGCCAGATATAACCTAATTCCATGTTGGAAAGAGGACATATGTCTAGTTAATAAATTACCAATTTTAGATAATAGCAGTTTCTCAATAACCTTTGCTAAAACGTTCTGTATGATAACCAGTCAATAATTACAGACACTGGCTAATGAACCAGTTTTATGAATGGGAACAGCATAACTAACTATTCTTCAAAGTGTCAGGGAAGCATCCATGTTGGAAGGATAAAGTAATCAAATTAGTAATAGGGTAATACACTATATGATCACAAATATCCGGACACATGCACGTTTGCGCTCTAGCCACGATTTCATGGAAATCAATAGGGCGTTGCACATCCCTTTGCCCGAATCACAGCTTCCACCCTTCGGGGAAGACTTTCCACCAAATGTTGGTAGGTACTTTCCGGAATGTTCCTCCATTCCTCCCGAAGAGCGAGAATCAGTTCAGGTACAGAAGTTGGCCGATGTGATCTGGCCCGCAAGCGTCTTTCCAATTCATCCCACAGACTCTCTATAGGATTGAGGTCGGGACTTTGTGCCGGCCAACCCATTTCTTCGACCCCTGAGTCCGCAAACCACTGCTGTACACGCCTCGCTTTGTGGCACGGAGCATTGTCGTGTTGGTAGAGAAATGGCCCGTTTCCGAAAAATTGCCACAACGTTGGAAGTGCACAGTTGTCCAAAACATTCAGATAACGGTCGGAGTTCATGATTCCTTGCACAGGAACGAGCTGGCTCAGTCCGTACCATGAAAATAAGCCCCACACCATGACTCCTCCTCCTCCGAACTTGACTGTGGGCTCTGTGCACTCAAGTAAGAAGCGTTCTCCAGGTATGCGCCAAACCCAAACTCGTCCATCGGATTGCCAGAGTGTGTAGCGAGATTCGTCTGTCCACATTACACGTTTCCATTGGTCCATTGTCCAGTTTCTGTGGGCTTTGCACCACTCCAGACGTCGCTTGGCGTTGACCCTGCTGATGTGGGGCTTGTGGGCAGCAGCACGGCCATGGAATCCCATCGTGTGCAGTTCCCGACGAATTGTCATGGTACTGGCATCATTTGCAGAGGCGTTTCGAAACTCTGTGGCAATTTTTTCCGCCGAGGACTTCCGGTTGCTGCGGGTGACACGACGAAGCACTCGACGGTCTCTGTCCGTTAGTTTCTTGGGTCTACCGGTTCGTTGTTGAACTGTTGTTGATCCCCGGGTCTTCCATTTCATAATGACATCGCCTACTGTTGACTTGGGTATCTGAAGAAGGCTGGAAATGTCACGCACGGACTTGCCACATAGGTGACATCCAACGATGGTTCCACGTTGGAACTCACTGAGCTCTGCCGAACGACCCATTCTTGCCAATGTCCAAGCAGAGTTGTGTCTGAAGGTGTGGGAAGCTATTTAAATGATGTGCAAGTCATTATCATGTGGCATTGGGCCAATCGATGATCTGTGAGGGGTGTCCGGATATTTTTGATCATATAGTGTATAAAAGAGTAGCACAATATTTAAAACTGAATCATCATGATTGAGTTTACAAACACACGAAGAAAATATAGTAGTGCCTTGTATAACGAATGCAATACGTTCCAGGATGCTTCTGCATTATGTAGGTTCTGTTGGACATCTGTTTCCTAGGCGGTATGGAGGGGGAAAGCTGAGGGGGCTGTAGCTCCTACCACCCCCGAAATTGACCACCTAACCTTCCTTCCCTACTCTGTGACCTAGCCATAAAATTCTGTTACATGCGGGACCCCCCCCCCCCCCGAAATAAAACCTTGGACACGTTGTACGTTGGTGGACGATACCCTTCTTGAAAGAATTCTTGGAACTTATAAGCAAATTTTTCAAATTCTTTATCACACTGCCTCCTCACCATGCATTATGACACGGCGGATATCACTTCTTTTCTTAAATCTATGAAACCACCCCCCTAATTGTTTTGAACTCTTCTTCCTCTTTGTCTGAAGTTCGTGAGCTTCCTCCTGGAGTAGTTCTTAACATTAAACTAGCTTTTTCACAAATGATTTATTGAGTGGTTGGATCTCCATTCATTAATCCAAACTAGCAGTAACCTCTCCATTTCATCACTAATTTGTTTTCTATGCACATGTGAAAAAAAAAACCTTTTGAGACTTCCTTGGTCACCTTGGCTGTCCCCATGATTGACTAGTTTATTTGCACCACCCTGTATGTATATTCAACTGCATGATCCACTACTAACTCCTAAATCGTCTTTTTTTGCCTATGTTTCTTAATTTGTTTCAATAGTAAGTGGTTTTCTATTCTTCCCACTAACAGTCTTCTTAGTTGGCATTTTGACACCGCTAAAAAAATCAGAAAAACAGCTCTAAACTTTTTTTTGGCTAAATTCATTCTCGAGGTTTGGAAACGTTCACTGATGAACTCATCAACCAAGCACTTCAAAGGTCATGTTAGAGGACCTTTTATTTTACTTATTTTGAAATGGGGAACCGGGCCCCGCAGTTGGTCTCCCTATTTTAGATTCGCCCTGCTTTTTTTGGTAAAAATTGAAGAGTAGTGTTCCCTAGCTCTCTTGAATGATTTCGGCCAGCAGGTCGGTTCATGCTTTGAATTTTATTATATTATATGATTTATTGCAAAGCCGACCCAAGAAAAAGAGGGCCTGGAGCAAATGATTGTCCGGAGCCTTCTATCATATATTTGTATCGAGGAAAACCTAGGCATGGGTCCTTCTAAAACTCGCCGCCTTGTGCAGCCGTTCGCACTCGGGCCGGATCTAATGGAGAAAGATGGGTAATAACTCGGTCCGAATGGTGCTGGTGATTAGATCGGGCCTGCATGCTGGTATCCGCTCTTGTTCTCTTTCGACCTAACCCATAAATAAATTCCACTGTGCTCACATAATCCTTAGCATCGTGGAGAAAGCTAATTCGTTCGTTATTTTCACAGCTCTAATTTTGCAATTGTTCATTTGGATTATGCAGCTACAGCACAGAATAACTAATACATGTATTTGTTATTCCGTGGCTACAACATCTGGCAAGAAGGAAGCTTCGCTCTTCACTTCCACCAATATTCCAAAAACAGAAAAATCAAACCAAAGACGATAAGAAAATATCACTCTTGCAAACACATACGCACTAACAAGAGACGTTTGCTAATACAAGCATGAGTAGAAAAGTCTCCTAGAATTATGTCTTTTCTTAGTGGACTCAAGCACTAATCTTCAATACATTCTAATTATTATCTGGAATACTCAACACATTGTCTGGCCTTTTGTCAAATTAATTAACATTAAAAATAGTCTTATATGAAAAATACTTGCTTTTCATGGGAAATGATTAATATAAATATTTTATTTGAATTCTTTAAAATTTTATAAATATAAACATGTCATAAGTATTAGAAGTTATAATATGTGAAACCCTAAAACCACCAGGCTTGAATAACTTTGTCGCCCTGGTGGCAATAAAACATAAGTTTGGATTGGCATAGAGTACAGTTTCTCAACTTTTATATTGAGGAACTCTAGCATAGCAGCGATAACTTTGATTGCTGCTTTCTAATATCAGTGATTTTTACATGTGAACGTGAAATCACGATTTAGACAAACGGTGATGATGATTTACTAATAACCGTTAGCGAAAGTTGCGGCGAAGTAGGCGCTTTCTGATGGGTATAACGAGGAGTTTTAAGTTATCCTCTAAGAATGAATAATTTTTATTCGGCTCTGCTATTTGCCGTTTTGGAGGAGTTAGCTGTACAAAATTGATCCATACGTATAGAGGGATTTTTTTTCAACATATCTTCTCGAATCATGAGTTTTTAAGTCGATTTCAGAAAAAAAAAAGTTTGAATTTGGGAAACGAACACCTAGGCCTTCACTCTTAATGAGTGGTAGGCCAATAAAATAGACAGAATATTACTTCGTTTTTGTAAACTTTTATTATCATGAGTATTTCACTCCCCTTTAAAAAATAAATTGAAATTGCCGAATGGTACATTCGCACAAGCCTCCCACTATTTGTCATGAAAAGGAAAAGAAAAAAAAAATTCCTGTTTGGTGGGATGGGGGTTAGGGACAGAGACGGATATGAGCCGAGTGGACCGATTGGACCCAGAAGGGGGCATTTGTTATCTTCAATGCATGTAAATATGACTTACCTATGAGAACCTTGAGATGTTTTATGAATTGTTGATTTCGAAGAATTTTTTTAATTATGAATTTTAGTTTTTGAAAGATTGCACGGAGTTATTTGTATTTGGGGGGGGGGGAGATTTCAAAACATGAATAAAAATGAAGTAAGAAAATATCCGCCTGATTTAGAAATTACTCTGACGAATAATAAGGTTATACACCTTCTCGTTGACTTACGACCGACTTCCGTTCCGACCAAATGGCCCTGTCAACCATATTTTTTCAAGGGCATTGTTTTATCCTTTCTTAAGGATTTTTAATTAAAATGTTCTCCACGTATTAAGAATAACAACCAAAACAGTTTTTTTTATATTTTTGTCTATGGTTCGCAGGGCCGTACCCAGAAATGTTTTTCTGGGGTAGGGGGGGGGGGGGTTGGCCCAATTCAGCTTGTGGAGGGGGGTCCCCCATGTAACATATTTAGTTGACATGGCGGCCAATTTCGGGAGGGGAAAATTGTAGCCCCCCTCCCCCGCCCTGTGTACGGCCCTGATGGTTCGTTACAATTTTCGTCGTCATTTTCTGTGCAGTTGGTCGTAAGTTGAATAGATCGTAAGTACATTACAACTAATAATGGAATAAAATCTTATGCGGATAGAAATAGTTAAGTAATAAACTAGAGGATACTCTTTTACCACAACAAGGCAACAAGAAACGAAAAAATAATAAATGAAAAATAATTCCCAATCGATGAATTGCCACTTTCCACATATCTCTTGATTGGTTGTTCTCCGTTCTTGTTCACTATATAAGACTCGATATACCTTCCCAAGTTAGTTGGAAGACCGCTTGGGTTGATTAGGCTTCTTGACTACCTCAGTGTATTTCATTTGGAGTTTATTCTGGTTAGATGAGCTTTGTGAAAGCGCTGCTTTCGTCCCATCCTAACGAATGTACACTTCACTGTTCGATTGTCGATTGTCGATTGTCCCAAGTTAGTTCACTCCGTGTACTCCCTTGGGCTGCTGAACGATGAAAGCAAGGCTTTCGAAAAGCGCTTACAGGTCGTATTTTTCCTTATTCTTTTGTTTTTTGTCTTATTTTTTTGCCTTATTTTTCATTTATTATTTTTTCGTTTCTTGTTGCCTTGTTGTGGTAAAAGAGTATCCTCTAGTTTATTACTTAACATTACAACTAAAGTAAAACGATTTACATATGCAAATTCTCCAGCCACTTGCTTGACAGGGCTACGCGGTCGTGAGGAGTTATAAATGGGGACATCGCTTCATCATTCTTAATCGTTGTACAAACGCTAGCTGCGAGAATGCCGCCAAAAATCGATAGATATTAGGAAGGATATATAAATGCACTTTCCGACGCGAAGTGGTCCTATTCGATGATTATAAAACAATGCAAATCAAGAGGTCTCATCATTTCGAAGGCAGGAATCTGTATCATACTAAATAAAAACAAAAAAAAACCGCAATACCAGCAACGTTGGACGAACCTGGACCCTCAAGACAACGACCCACTCCAAACAGAACACCGGAGGTTGTAGCCAAAGTCAAACGTCTCATCTCTGAAGAAAATCCCAAAATTCAAAGGGCTGTCGCAAACAACGGTACGCAACATAATCCACAAAAATCTCCGACTGGTTAAGCGTCACAAGTCTCGGGTTCATAATCTCGTTCCGAGGTACGTTGCAGAACGACGTACCAACTGTCGAAAAATGTATGAGCGGTATCTGTCGGGCGATAAATGGCAGTTCGTTGTGACCTTAGACGAGGCATATGTTTACCTGTCAGACTGCAACAAACCCAGCAATTTACCACAGTCCTAACCAAAGATGACACATTGAATGGAGAGAAATTTTCTGAAAGGATTCATGATCATAGCTGGATACTGCTAAAACGGCAAATTGCGTATACGGAAGGTCGGTAAAAATGTGAAAGTGAACTCTCTCTACTACCAGAGAAACGTTTTGGACCCACTGTTTCGCCATGAGATTCCCACAGTGTATGGACAGGACCGAAACCTGGCATGGGTGCATCAGGATAAAGCTGCGAGTCATACGTCCAACAGGCCCGCTGCCAGAAATGTTTGGGCCCCTGACAACTGGGTACGTGTGGGCCCCTCTGGGCTCTGCCTCGTGCCTGATGCCTTTTCCCAGGTCCCCACATGCCAAAAACCTTGAAATATGTATACAAAATGACCGAAATGTAGCTTATCCGACAGCGACAATGCTGGCTGCATTTATGAATACCAATACCATACTTGGTGAGTTGAACCTTCTCGCAAATAAAAGTTTGACTGCAAGTAGGAAAGCCAGCGAAAGCAGATGGCGGAATTGAAATAATACATTAATGAGATAGGCCTATGCAACGGGTTACTTGTATCGGTACAATTATATCAATGCAATGATTAGGAGTAACATCTGGATATATTTTTTTAATACGTACTAGCCTAACGATTAGGGTTATCTACATGGTGTACAATCAGTATGGTAAGGTAAGATTCTGTATTTATACACTAACATACTATATCAGTATGTTTAGAGTAAGATCTAAATAGTTTGTTTCTTGAAGTTGAACAGCAGTAATCTGACATTGGTGACAAGAAGAAGTTACCGCGATGAGGAGGACCACCTTCTTATTTCATATTAGCAAAATCACGTATGACTTCATTGAAGTTTATCTGCCTGGTAAGTTCGTGTTCAATTGAAATAATTGACAGTCCATTTAATCTTTCTTGGCTCATGGTAGAACGCAAATAGTTTTTTATAATAGCCAATTTGTTGAACGATCGTTCTCCTTGAACCACCGACACAGGAAGACAACAAAAAAACCTCAGAGCAATACAGACCTCACTAAATATTCCTTCTAACCCGAGTGAATAAATTGAGTTCAAAAGATCAAGTGGATCAGACAACGCAGAGGATTCGCTTATTTCAATTCGCTTGAATGTTGCACCGTATACATGCTTCAAGTGAAGCAACTCGTCTTTCAAAAGGCTGGTAAGATCACGTGGATATTTAACCAATAAATCAGCACAAGAGGATGAGATTTCGTCAGAAGTCAGACTTCTAAAATTTAGAACTGGATTAAATAGTTTCCAGATCTTGTCCAAAACTTCGAACCGATGGTTCATCTGCGCAATCACAGAATCCAAAATCAAATACAACACTTCTCTAGTAAACTTAGCTTCTGCTGATTCCTCGACACCCGCGACGCCTTGGGAATCATTGGACGTTTCGGAATCTGAACGGAAATGTCTTGGCCTTTTGCTGCGACGCCGCGCCGTCTTCAATTCTGTAGGAATTCCTAATTCTTTGGATACATGCTGTGCTTCAGTGAAAATCGTGTGGCAATTATCTCTCAACTGCTGCAGCTCATTTGAGAGATCCTTGATATTACGTGACGCGATTTCAAGTGAGATTGCCTTTGATTGGGGTATCAGATTTCTTTCATTGATGCACGTCAACATTTTTAGCCAGAATGCTGCCATCAAGACTGCGGTGAAAGAAGAGAAATATGTTTTCAGTCCACGTGCTTCGCTTCTAATTTCATTTGTGTACTTTGTCGTGAACATCACTTTCTCTAGACAGGAAGAATGCTAGGCAACCTCTGAGCAATTGGACGTACGGCATCAACTCTTGAACTCCAGCGCGTGTCACTCAGATTATGCAGCGAGCATCTTGTTGATTCCAGCAAGAGATTCCATCTTTCTGGACAAGAGCTGAATAATTTGTAGAGGCGATTCACGTTTCCAAAGAATGTTATCGCATCTCTGCAACAGGACGCAGCATTTACCCCGACTCAATGTGTGAGCTGCACATGGAGAGAATAGAGCAGCATCATTCTTTTGTAGAATCCGCGCTTGAACACCTTTCACTTTTCCCGCCATATTTGCGCCGTTGTCAAAACCCTGTCCACGACGATCTTCAAGATCAATTCCATGTTCGTCTAAGCGTGAAATGAGTGTTTCTGCAATTTCTTCTCCTGTCTTCTGATTGCACGGGAAGAACTCTACAAATCTCTCTTCTATTGACCATTTGTTCTCATCGTTTTTATGGACGTATCGTAATATGAGAACATTTTGTTCTGTACGGGATACGTCAGGTGTAGCATCACATATAATGGAAAAATAAATAGCTTCCCTTCTTTCAAGCAAAATCTTGTCTAGAACATGTTTTCCACATAAAGAAATGAATTCGTTTTGTGTCTGCCATGACAAATAATGAGTTCGCATTCTTTCGCTATGCTCTTTCTTGTCTTTGATGCACTCCAAGTGATGTTTCAGCAAAGAATCATAGTGAGATACGAGTTCTAGTACCCCAAAAAGTTGCCATTGTGAGGGTTTCTTATGTCTTGAGATTGTCCGCGAAATGCGAGTCCTCTGGAAGCCAGAAACAATGTAACATCCAAGAGTCTACGCAATAGGGCATTGAACTTGTCACTTTCAGTTTGGATTCGCTGTTGAAAGCTGCTATCAATACCACAAGAACCAGTAACTGATTTTTCCAAAAGCTTCCAAGCCACGTAAGAATCCCTATGCTCGGAACTTTTTTCGTGATTCCGTAACCTTTCGTAAAGAAACCTCCACTGTTGTTTTTTTGGATCAAAACCTTCTCGTCTTGCCAAAAGGCTAGTACTGACATGCTGTTCCAGACTTTTACCAGAAGAAAAGAGAAGGCACGTGATGCATATAGAACATTTTTTGAGCTGCTCCAGACAATCCAATCTCTAAGTAACTCTTCTCGACTATTGGACAGCTGGGAGTGTAACAGACTTTTGGAAAACATTTTGCCAGTGTAATCTGAAGGCATGTTTTTGATCATGTCTATTAACTGACTTTCAGTTTTTAACTTGCATAAAACGATGCACTGTCTGTCCCGGTCTTGCAAGCGATCTGTCCATCGCCCAGGATCGCTGTAGTTGCGAAATTCGTTTTCATGTTCGACAAAATCATCAACATTATCATTTGCCTCTCCTAGTCCTAACTTCGCTGATAGTCCTACTGTCTCGACCTCAGTTGGAGTTGCAGATGTTTCGTTTCCAGATCTGATAGTTGCACAACCGCGTTCTTCGTCTGCGGGCCGCAAATCTTCACGTGGCAATTCCTGGCGGGATGTTGATGGAAAGGAAACATCTTCAGATTCAGCAGAGATATTAGGTTTAGGAGCATCGCTGTGTTTAAAAAATTGGGCAATTACATTTTTGGTTTTCAATTCTTTTTCCCGTTTCTCCCTCTGTTTCTTTTCCCGTCGCTTTTGAGCACCAGACTTGTGTCGATTCATTGTATGTTCTACTTTGATCTGTTTGGCAAATAATGATAACTTTATAGTTTATTATTCAAACGTGGGGATAAGTAACAACTTACTTAGAAAGATGTTATCTCAACTAACCTTGCTAGTTCTGTATCAAGCTGAAAAAAAAATCTGGTGATCCAGAATCTCTAGTTATACTTGACACACAAAACCAGCGCCCACTCATCACTGCTTTAAAAGCAATAATGAACGCCCAAGCGAATGAATTATCAAACTACGGAGACGGACTTTTTCTACACCGTACACGTCAACATCCACACGAAAGTGTACAAGGATATCGTTGTTGCCTGAGACGGAAATATTCATTTTACAGCGGCGACGGCGTCAGCTGGCTCTCTGTCTTTGAGAAGCGTGCCGCTGCCGGCCGGCGGTGGCGGGCCCCTTTGACAAGCGTGCTTCCCGCGATACGAGCACGTTGACGACGTCTACTTGCTTGGAGCATGCGGGCATTTAAACATCCACTTGTATTGTTCTTTGTTGTAAGCTAAATGTTTTAACTTTTTTGTTACATGTAACTTGAATAATTGTCCGAATATATATCTACGCGCACAGCATCAGCATAAAAAAAAAATCAAGCGTGGCTGACGAGGCCCCCCTTCCGTTGGGGCCCCGGACTAGAGTCCCGTTTGTCCCCCCCCTGGCGGCGGCCCTGCGTCCAAGTCAACGGTCGCCCATTTGCGAACACTGGAACAGGAGACAGGCATACATTCAATTCCGTTTGAAGACATATCCATGAAATCTCCAGACGCATCCCCCATGGATTATTGCGGCTTTGGAATGCTGAAACGCGCCCTTGGAAGTAGACGACGCCGTACATTGGACGATCTATGGAAAGCCTATGAACAGCGGTGGGCACAGATCGACCTAAATTATCTGCGGCAAAGTCTTATTGAATGGAAACTGCGAAGCAGAGCCATAGTTCGACACCGTGGGCACCAGATAGAACATCACCAAACATGGCGGCGGGGTTTCTCATAGACTTATGGCGCTTGCAAATCATTTAGACGATATTTTTCTTTATTTAATTCACTACGAAGGTCGTTTCTGAGGGAATATATTACTGGAACCCTAATGAATATAATCACATTCAATCACAATCATATTGGAACCGTTGGGCTTATGAATCTTAGGTATTTCGGCCGGAAAAGGTCTTCTTGTGTATAGCTAAAAGAAGTAGTTTTCTATATACTTCAATAATATCGTGTGTTTATTGGCTGTTAGTACCTAGGAGTGCAACTTCTGTTTTGGCTTGTATGTCTACCACTATTTGCCCAAAAAAATCTTTCTCCTTTTACTAAGGGAAGAAATAGGAAATTTAGGACTCAAAGAGGTATATGCTGTGCTTCGCTCTTCTCAACAATTGCGATGTTTTGTAATCAATTTTCTACCAAACCATTAAAAAAAAAAAAAAAAAAAAAAAAGACATTAGAAAGCAGACGATTAAAAAAAGTGCGTTTATCTTGAACATTTGTTAAGGATTAAAGAATTAGGTCAAAAATCTCGTTAGAATTTTTAAAGTTATTAATAACTTTAGTAATAGGAATTAATTTTATTGTAATCTTATTATAATTACAGAATGAAAATCGAATCTTCAAAAAATAAACAATTTTGCTGGGAACAATTGAAGAATTCAAGAAAAAAAAGGAAAAATAAATTGCATTAAGATATTAGCCTAAAAGCTCTGTATTTTCATACATTCATAGATTTAAAACATATTTAATAAAGAATACCAAATTAGAAAACTTAGTACAAAATTCCATAAATCTATCATAATTTCATAATTCAAGTACCGGCTTTTAAAACTTGAAAAAAAAAGCCACAGGGTTTTATCAGTGTTTACAGTAGCACTATTGACATGGGCTCCAGAAATAAGCAGACTAGATTCGTTTTGAAGAGCATCAGAGTTCAATATATTTTTAATTTCCTTCATCAGTTTCGGCGAAAATCAATTGCAAATCTAAATAAGCTTCAATATCTGAGTATACAAAACGAAGAAGAAAGATCCAAGGTATGACACTCCACTTTTTATTACTTTTTTAAATGAAAATTTATGTCGAAACTTGACTTAAAAGCTATATTCGTTCGTCCTTTTATAAAATAAATTGCAAAAAACTTTAAGATATAACTAGAAGTTCCAATATAAACATTAAGTTGAAGATTGGGACGAGGTCAAACGAATGATATCTGCGATTTTATATATGAAGTTTCATCTGTCGTCTTGGCGGTAGTAATAGCTAAGCTCTGAATAGCAGATGTCATCTTACGACACATAAAATGCCAATAAGGAATAAAAAAGAAAAAAAGTAAGAAGACACACACTTCTTTATCCATGTGCCTAACAAGTTCTGAAGAAATGCCTGAATACAGACCCGGTTTATATTGATAATTATATGTTACAATATCTTTAGAAACAAAAAGATCCTGGCTGTTTTTCAATTATCGGAAACACCTGAGGATGCTAAACAAGTTGAATTGGTGCACAAGAGGGCACAGAGGCAGCTTAACACATTCATTCCAAGGCAAACCAGGATTTCCAGCATGTTCGAGAAAGGTAAGTAATAAATCTAAACTGGCCAAACATAAGAAGGTAAAGATATTAATGGAAAAACGGAAGGAAAAATTCCGCGACCTGGATTCGAACCAGGGACCACGAGTATCACGTTCGTCGCCTATACCAATTGGGCTCTCGCGGACTCGGCACTGTGTCCAAGTGTCGTAAAGACCACAAGGTAGTCAAGGTGGAAGCCCAGTTGGTAGAGGCGACAAGTGTGATACTCGTGGTCCCTGGTTCGAATCCAGGTCGCGGAATTTTTTCTCCGGTTTTTTTTTTTTTTCATTATTAACTTTACCCCATAATTAAAAACAATTTTAAGATTTTAACCTCAACCTATAAATTTAAACTAAAATAAGAATTAATAAACCGATGTGAATTAGGAGGAAAAGTTATAATTTCAGTAGTTTGTAAGTAAAAAAATATTATAAAATTTTAAAATCAATAAGATTTGGTTAGGTTTTGATTTTCAAACATTTCGTGAAGTTATTCATAAATTATTTTTTTTTGGTTTTTGCTTACCAATTACCAGATTTATGCAATTAATTTTATAACAATTATTATTTACAATTATCTTCCTGGTTTATGAAAAATCTACAAAGGGCAACGCAATTCCTCATTTTCATTCAGTATTACTCCGTCAAATTAAATTTAATACTGCCTTCCAATGTAAAAATAGAACTCGGAAGTTGTGTTCACCTACAAATCTTCCTATATATTTAAAAAGATTACGTGAAACATTAAAAAAATCAATATCCGAATAAGTTCATTGACAAGAATTTTTTACAAAACATTTCGTGGAACAGGCATATTGATTTGCCCTCGTACATTAAAAAATCATTATATAAGAGTAGGAGTTGTAATAATGTATAATCAATTAAAAAATAGGAACTCCATTTTAATTAAAAGAAATAGAAACAAAAATAAACAATAAAAACAATTGAATAAAAATCACCCGATGTGGAGAAATACAAATGTTGAAGTGGACGAAACACAGATGAAAAGAAGGTCTTGTGGAGAAATGTTACACGAAAACATAGGAAGAAACGCAGTAACAGGAGAAGAAGATCTATGATGAAAGTCCGATGATCAGTAGAAATAACAAAATTGGAATGAATTATAAGACATTCCTTTCATCTGTGTTTCGTCTACATAAGCTCCACAAGACCTTCGTTTCATCTGTGTTTCGTCCACTTCAACATTTGTATTTCTCCATATCGGGTGATTTTTATTCAATTGTTTTTATTGTTTATTTTTATTTCTATTTCTTTTAATTAAAACGGAGTTCCTATTTTTTAATTACTTATACATTAAAAAAAATCGCCTGTATGGTATCCCAAAATTAATAATAACAGATCAACTCAAGGTGGGAACGAAGATTTTAAGTAACAAGAAATAATAAGGAAAATTTTGATGTAAATAACGTTATCTATATGTTACAGGCAAAGGCTAACTTTCCTCCAAAGCCCTCATCTTCTATATCAAATGTGCTGTCAGCGCACACATCTTCCCTGCACTAATATTCCGTCAAGTTGATTGTCTATTGTCTGTTAAATCATTCACCGATTTAAAAATGATTATTGTGGATTTGTGGTTTCTTCTCCTCGGTCGATTGATAGCACAGACATTTTATGCTTTTGCATTCTATAGATTTCCTAGGCATTCTATACAGTGCCTACTTTTCACAGGATACCGTGAACATACAGTATATACACATTTTAACAGATGCCATCTAAAGCGTTTTCTCGACATTGGATCGAATATGAATGATGAATTTTTCGTTCAACATGATGTCGCACCACCACTCTTACATCAAGACCTGGATGAGGATTTGCAAGGATACTTGATAGGATGAAGAGTTGCAATGGAGTTTCCCGCACGTTCTCCTGATTTAACACCTTTGGACTTTTATCTAGGGGGACCCTAAATGATATCGTGTATCGCAGAAAATCGGATACGGGCAGCCCTTTGGGAAGAAACTGAAACGGTATGTGCAGCAATCCTAACGGGGTGAGCAAAATTGCCCAAGCAGCGGTTCGCCGTACTAACAAGTGTCTGGAAGCTAATGGAACGACTTTGGGCACTTCTTGTAATTGTAGAGGCCAAAGAAAACAAACTTGTTATCATCTCGTGCCTTTTGATAATTTCGGAATTAAAAACAAATTATTAAAGGTTTAGAAGTCGATGTCGAATATCAATTAATTGGAAGTGAATGATTATTATGCAAGCGCTGAGCAATGTATGATATCGTTTGGTTATTTGTAAAGCAATGACAACTCCCAGACATGAATTGCGTAGGAAATGTTTAATGAGTTTTTCACTTTTCCAACATGTGTTTATTTGTTGTATTATGAGTAAATAATTTAATTTAATAATTAATTAATTAATTTTCTATTTTATTCATGTTGATTGGGAATTAGTCTCGAATTATAAAAATATGGCTTTAAAGTAAAGATTTTAGCTCAAATTTAAACATCAAATAACACTTACTGATTGAGTCAAGTGTGATAAAATTTACTACAAGAATTGAATATGTTAAATTAATTTTAGAAATCACATTCAAGTTATAAATTATATTGCTTCAAATCAATGATATAAGTCAAATGTTATGATGAAAATATAGATTATAAATTAACATATTAAATAATTTGGTATTAAATTTACAAAAACATTAAATAATTCATACGTAATAATGCGTCTATAAATAAAAAGAAATCTGCACAAACTGTGTGAAATCAGCATTTTCAAAGTGCAGGTTTTGTGTAAGGTGGTAAATAATTTCACTGTAAATTATAGCTGAAGCCTGTTATAAATTTGTATTATAATTGTTGCAGCGAATCAAAAGACTTTCACTCAAACGAGTTTTCTCTCGTTTGGTGCTAAAAAAACTTTTGCTCATGTTTCACTAGCTTCTTGTTGTAAAAAGGAATGGAAAACATTATTGGAACTTTCATTTTACAATTTGACAATCGCCAAAGTTAATTAAACGTTGCGGATAATAAATAAACAACAGGTCCGGGTATAGATTACTTTAATTCTAGGCCAACCCGTCTCGACATTTCGTCATCGTGATTGCGTAGATAATACTTGTTGAAGATTATTTTATTCGGTGGCACTTCAAGTATGACTGAAATAGCGCAAACTGCCCAGTAAGTTATTGTATCGCGATTAATTAATAAATTGATGATGATCGTATTGATTATGATCAAGATCTTAGCTCATCTGTATAAATTTCCCACGCAGTTTCATACATTCTTAAAGATATGGCATGTGATGTATCAATCAATTCGTATTGACGAGTCATGAGTGAATATAATGTTGTTTTTTTTAATTTAAGAGACACGCGTTCGCTTCGTTTTCATTAGACAACAATAGACGGAGAAAATTCATTCAGGTTGGCGGACAAAATGACCAGGAAAATGAAATTAAAAATACTAAACACTTCTAAATACTTTGATTGAATTAAGAAAAAGGGCCTTTATGAAATTTTTTGGGGCAATTTGAGACCTTCGCATATTTCAACGCGTAATAGTGAGAAATGACAGAAATACAATTTTAGAATACAGAAAGGAATTTTAGACAATAATTTTAAAATGTTCGAGAATCTGAGATTTTGCTCCAAAATGTTCGAAAAGTTTCACGAAATTATTTAATAAATTTAAAACTACTACTGCGCCACAGATAATGCTTGATACACTATGAAATCTAGAAAGTATGACGAGAAACATCATTAATGCCAAATACGCAATTTCTTGTGTGCAATTAGCATAAATTAGCATAAAAAGGTTTACAACATTTTAATATAATCATGCAATAAGTACGTTGTTTTTAGAAAAAAAAACGTGCCTTTTTTGCAGTAATTTTTTTTAAATTAATATTTCTTTTGAAAACTTAAAATAACGTGCCTATTTAAATTTTTTAAAATTATTTTCTTACTAAAGAAGATAATTTTTCAACGTGAAATTTATTTTAAATAAATATTGCTTCACAATAAATATAATTTTAAATAGTCTGCCAATTCGACTGTGATCAAATAATGAAATCATTCGTGAAAATTTAAATAAATCATCTTAGTGAGTATGAAATAAACGTAAGACTCAAGCTTGACTGAGAAGGAGACTCTATGACTTTGACTCAACGATGTTGATTTAAAAAAAAAATGAGTGGTTTTCGTCTAATCAAGTTCCCTTACAAAACCACGGGATGCGTCTCGCGAAATGTGTAGAAAACAAGTTTAACTGAAGTATACTGGATTCGCACAACAGGAAGCGCATAGACTTTCATGATGGACATTCCGGTTGGAATCTCATACGGTAAAAGCTCGACTTGAGGCCCGAAAAAAATGGTCTTGACCCCCCAACCATTAATCGAGACAGGTTCTCTGTTCAAAACCCGGTGTTAAGAGCAATGCCCAAAATACCAGTGAATTTTGACCCGCAACTTAGCGGGGAAAAAAATTTCTTAAAAACGAAATTTTTAAGTTTTACATCATGAGCTACAGAAATTACTAATAAATATAAGGGAGGATAGGGCAAGAAGAATCATTGAAGGAAAAAAATTATAACTTTAAGAAAAATGAATATTTAATCTTACTGTTTTACACACATATACCTTAATATTCCTGGTATCTAAAATTAATTTATCATTTTAATATACTGTAATTAAAATAAACTGTCATATTCTATAGATAAACGTGTAATGTGGTACTGAATTGATTTCTTTTGCCCTACCCCAATGGTTTGTTTTTAACGATTTTAATGATTGCTAAAGTATTAAAGCTTCAAAGAAATCACAGAAAAGCATAAACTTATGAATCACGATCAGTATAAGTATACTGCCCTTTCCCATCATACCCTGAATATCTATCTTGAGCCCAATCCTAACATTAAGAAATCCAGATATCCGGAATCCAGTCTTCATTTATGGGCTCAACATATTGCTCTCTGCAAACGAAGCAGTAATAGCTTCTATGAAATCATGCAGGCTTAGAGAATTTTCGAGAAACTTTAGTGGTTTTTGTAAGCTTTTGTTTAGTGCCTCTTGGCTGAACAAAATCCAAAGCGCGGCATGAATGAACAGTCTTAGAATTGCTTGCTTCCGTTTGCTTTCTGTTTATTTTTCTATTCCTTATACGCTGTTTAAATGGAGTGCTAGTTAATAGTTCTGCTGGTTGTTTTCTTCTTTACCGTCTTACGGATGATATTCTGTTCTCTTCGTGAATTGGGTAGAACGTCAAGAGGCGAAATTGCTGTTGATGATTTTTGCTCTTGGTGCATGAAGCAAGTGGCTGGGATTGATTGATTGATTGATTGATTGATTGATTGAACCTCCCTAATGGGACCCCCCCTCCACAATGGGATTATTTTTCACCGATTTTTTTCGGATTTAATACAAAACGAATCTCTTTAAAGGGGCCACCTCCATAACAGGACCAAGGATCACGTTTTTCTGGAACAGAGCGACAATGAAACCTCTTTACAGGGATCATTACCAGCCAATCATAAAGCAGTTTATAGGATCGCCAATCACAAAACGTCATGATGAACCAGAAGATCAGAAAAGAGGTTGTAAAACTTGAACATTTATCTGCCTAAAAATAACATGCTTTTAATCTGACATTATAATCGAAAAGTTGAAAGCCAACAGCCTGTTTAATTGTTGGCAAAGTCTGTAACGATGCTGGACGCAGTAAATTGGATCAAACATGCATGGGAGAATATCAAGGAAGACACAATTATCAAGTGTTTTAAAAACTGCCATATTGTAAATTCAGATATTGAGGAAGAGGCTTCTACTGAAGATTATTTCAGTGTGACTGTAGATAATATTGCAGGTGCATTGGGGATCGAGCAGTTAACTTTTAAGGACATTGAGTGTTATGACGAAAATAATCTTGATATCATTTCTGTTGAAATTGAAGAACAAAGAGGATGAAGAGTTGTTAGAAAAAAAATGTTGAAGATTCAGGAACGCTTGAACAACAAGAAGCACAAACAACTCTATAATCCTATTTCTACAAACAACTTAATTAAAAAAGACAAGAAACAGATTTTTATTACATAAATAGATTTTTTTTATATCAATACTGTAATAAAATGCAGTACTATAAAATTATATTAAATTGCCTTTAATTGAGTTTGACAACTTTATTAAAAAAAGCAGATTTATTTATTTTCAACACCAGGTAAGCAATATTCCTGAGTTAGGGACCCTTCATTTTGGGACCACTTGGCCCTTCTCCGTCGGTGGTCCGTTTAGGAAGGTTTTACTGTACATTAGTTCACAACATATCGACATAATATTGCTCAGATTTCTCGCTTGGTCGGCAACGAAATGTGCACAAGAAATCAAAAGGAAATACACATTTTTACCTTTTCATTGAGAGGCGTTACCATTAACGTTTCCGGAGGCGCAACAACCTCTAAACCTTCAGTTTTAGAATTAATTTGCCCCAATTATTTGAATGAAGTACGAAAAATAAAAACACTCCGATTCTTTTTGTCCTGCTGACATTCCCTAATTGTCTTCTGTTTTGGAATCGCTGGAGGTGGCGACTTCATTATTATAAAATTCTTCATCAATCTGAGACCGGGGACAATTCTGTCATCAATCTGATCAGACCTTTATTCGAGACTGGCTTTTAGCTGAAATTTTTAGATAAATACCCGGCTTTAATTTATGCTCCGCTTTAAATCGAGCTTTTACGGTATGGATATTTTGCTCCTTTTTATTAGGAGATTTAGCAAAAAGCTACTTATAAGAATGCACGCTTGATCTGTACGTTTATCCGGCCGTCCGCCGTTTGCACGATAACTTGAAAACGGATTAACTTTTTCAAATTCTGTTTTCAGAAATATGACCATCAAGGTCTTAGCTCGGATGTATCAACTTTTCAGGATTCTTCGTGGTAAGGTCGAATTGACGTGCTAAGACAGTGACCCGAAAGAATACCAAGATAATGGCATGTCAGATAACAATCGAATCGTCAAGAATGAATATACTGTTACTTTCTGTTTATCTTTTAAGCATTGTTGACGTGAGTACACGCACACGACGATCGCTTTGCCGACGCACGATTGCTCAGTTGCTCGCAATACATTAGTAATTTTATTTCTGCTTCACAGCTAAAGCTCCTTCTTGGAATGTTTACAAGATTTTATTTTATTCGTGAAAGTGTTAAATATATTTATTCATAAAATAAAACAATTTTCTAATTTATTGCCATTATTTCTTAGTAAAAAAGTTTTTACAAATTACAGTAAGACCTTGTTAAATCGAAAATCCGGATGATCCGAACAAGGTTAAAATTCCGATGGTTGTTTTACTAACTTCGAATTCTTCTGCAAGTTTTATTGCACTTTCTCCCTTGTCCAAATGATTTAGGACATCCAGCTTATCCTTCTTCGAGCACGTACTGTGCCTTACTGACAGTAGAGATTGAGATACGAAAAAAACTAAGCGCACACAACCATGTTCGTGTATAAAATTTCCACCTGTTTTGCGACCGCGGAAAAAAACAACAACCCAGAATAGTTTAATAATTAAAGTTGTAATACACGTTTCAGCATCGAGTCCGAATAATCCGAACAGGTCTCAGTCCCAATTACTTCGGATTAACAGGGTTCTACTATATACGTATTTTTTCTTTTTAAACATTGTGAAAGATTAATATAATATTCATAAAACAATCAATCCTTTCGAGATGGGCATAGTATATAAATCATGCCGGCTCATATATTTATTACTTCCATATATTAAAAAACAAAAAAAGAAAAATAAAAGAAAGATCCCGTAAGTCGAGAGGCTTTCTGATGAGCCCCTACGAATTAAAGGAATTCAACTCAACAGTATAGATATTTATGTGCGCACATTTATGCTGAACTTCATGAATTTTTCTCTCTGCAGATTTCGAGAGGTACTTTACAAGAGAACTTAGTGGACAAAAACTATTCGTAAATTTTTTTTAGTTATCAAAATCGGTGACGTACGTAATGTGTCCCTGTGAGTGACGAAATGATGCAAGATGAATTGAATATGACAAAATAAATGTGAAGATTTTGTCAAATTCTATGCGAAAATGATTCGTGGGCGAAGTGATGTGACGAAAATTGGCTGTTATCAAATGAAGTGTTTTCCTATCTGTCGACATGCCTCAATAAAGCGTTATCAGGGCGTCATTCATAAATACCTGGCGTTATTTTATTCCAAATATTGCTATTATAGATTCCATTATCTTGATATCATTTTTATATATGTAGCAACACAAGACCGACCGCCACGCGGGATAATCCATGATATCATTCTTGCAAGAATTTCGAGGAGTGTCATTCAAAGGAGGCTCTTCTAAAAAATTTCTTTATTTTTCAGTGCTGCCACCTGGCTCTTAGGAAAGCTGCCTTTTCCCTTTGTGTTAATCATTGAACTCGAAAAGCTTCTCAATAATTTCAAGGGAGAGGGGTGGGGGGCTTAAAGCATTGAATGAAAGACAACATTCGTAAAGCATATAACCGAATTTACGCGAGTTTGTTAAACGAGTTTGTTTGGCCTTATTCAAGTTTTATACACCCAATTAATAGTAAATATTAAATGACGCTTGTTAATTAAGTTACGGTTCATTCTGTGTTTGCAAGATCGCCGCAGATTTCGCTGCAAAGGACTTCAACTGGGCCACAATATTGCAAAATCAGGATTAATAACAGGAATCTATGAAAGTAGCCTCTTCATTAACCTCTGGTGGTAGCCCATTCTTCGTTTTTTTTCCCCGACTTCATTCTTTCTGAAGAGGAAACATCAGTTTTTCAAGCTTTGCAAATATTCATGGCCCAAAAATATTTGCTTGTTCAGTCAATCGGTCACATTATGACGTTCGCCAAGTCCTTGCTCCGAATCACTAAGCGGATGCAGCGAATACTTTAAGTATTCTTTCCCTCTTATGTATGCCCTTTTTATAACGAAATGAAATTGAAAACTATAATTAGAAAACTAAATAGAAAAATTCACTGAGAGACTTGGCATCCACAAAAAATAGGGAATCGATTTTGGACTCATGCGAATGACTCTGCGGAATGTACAGCGATCTTGAAAACTCGACTTAAAATAAATGTAATACAAGTATAATTTACTTTTGCAAAACAAACTCGTTTTACTAGTAAAGAAACTTTCTGAGAAAATTTTCTTCAGTAAAATGTACTTTTTTAATTTTTAAATTAATCTCCAAGATAACTTAGAAATTTTTTCCTAAGAAAAAAAAAAGTTTCATATGGGTGATGTTTAAATTAATCAACCGGCTCGAAATTCTGAATGAAAAAAAATTCAAAGAAAAAGCCCTCTCTGGAAAAAAAACAAAACCATCAGAACACTAACTCCGAAAGAATAAACAGAGAGCAGAGAAGTCATTGTTTATATGGAGTTATTCCGATTGAATAAACGAACGCAGCCCGGTTACGTGGTCGGTTATTTATTGATAGCAATGGCTAGTTTATTAATTTTCCATTTTCTGTATTACACAGAGAAAGTAAAACAAAGCCTTTCTTAACATTTCCCGACCGCTCCCTTCCAAATTTATTAAATGTGGAGAACTACTTTAATAAATGACGTAATAAGAAGTAAACCTTTTCTTCTTGAGCGAGCAGTTTTGAGCATTCGCTTTGTGGCGGCGTCTAGTGATGGAACGCACATTATTCCTTGGCCAAATTCCATTCAGCAGCTCCGTCAGGTGGCTCATACAAAACATCGCAAACATACACACACGCACACATGCATAAGTAAAACAACTTCAATTATGAAAATCATTCCATCCTCTAATGTGGTGTGAAAATTAAAGCGTTATGTGTCGCTCGAGCGTTTTCTCTGCTAATCAATGAAAAATATAATATAACCGTTTTCCCTGTTTACTCTCCGTATGGACTAGGCTAACGACCTTTATGAAATTCTACGGACTTAGAAACGCAATGGTTGAGCATGCGCAGTGGGGAGTTGCACTCTAACCCAGGTCCGTTTGAATCGGTAGTGTTGGCAGGTTATTGGAAGACACACATTTTCGCCTTGTCGTTTTATTTCCCCCCCGATTTTTCCTCCGTAGCGTGTCAGATCGTCGGTAAGCGAGAGATAATAGCAATCGGCACGAAACATGCAAGTCGGTTGGAATAGCGAGGAGGAAGCCGTAAACGATGACTCGAATAACGGCACAACGAAGGGGCAAACATGCTTAAGCCCCAACGGACAATCATCATGGCAGCGTGTTCTGCAGTACGGAATCCATCTCTGCCATGAGCAGTAATCCCACACAGGTACGTAGAAACGAACGTTTTTCATACTTTCGAGCGATCGTGCTCGAAGCTTAGGAAATGACAGCGCTGTCGATCGTCAAAAAATGGGATGTATTTTGGTGTAGGTTGTTTTTTCCTCCCTTGTCAGGGGGGGAGAAATGTTCGTACTGTGGTTCCCTAGGCCTAATGGGTGAGCGATTGTTTGTATTTGTTTAGAAACGATGTCATAATGTCAAAATTGTGTCCTAAACGACCGACGACGCCAAGCAAAGGAATCGTTAGGAAAGAGCAACCAACGACTACGAATAATGACAGCCGTGTCCGTTGGAGTGCACAGCTGAGAGAGACGGTGTTTTCGACGGGAGCCAACGGCATCCTCAACCTCACCATTCTCGGTGGATCCGACAACGGTGAGTTCGCCTACCTGGGCGAAGTGTCGCAGGAGAAGATCAACTATTATTCTGGCCGACTGGACAAGGACGATATCATTTTGGAAATCCAGGGCCAGAAAGTAGCTGGATACACGCAGCGAGACGTTGTCGCCTGGCTCAACCACTGCGGCCGGCATGGCAATCCTGTCAACGTGAAGACGGCCCCTTCAGGTAAGAAACCAATCAACTTACTTACCTTAGGGCTTAGCACAACAAAATGCATACTTTGATCATGACGGTTGCTGCTTAACATTTCTCCCAAAGAATATGCAATGGGACAAATATTCTCCACTATTTTTCACATACTTGATCGATATTTGACCTCCCACGTATTGACCACTTTGTGTGTAATTTGAAAAATAAATTATACCGGCTTTCCATAATATATTAATTATTCTTGTTTTAGTTAAAGATATACGATAACTGAAGTATAATACCTAAATCCTCATTATTTACGTGTATAGTTTGACAACTAAAAAATGTTCTCATTTTGTATGCTGCCAGTAACGAGTGGATTACTTACTTAATACCAAAAGCATAAAATGTGATAGTAACTTTGAAAGCATTGTGTGCGCGAAAATGTACATAAATACGTACCCAAAAATTATTTTAATTTATATTAAACGAAAATATTACGGAAACCAAGGTGACACTGCCACTGTCTTCACAACTTGGCATTCCAATTGGGGTCGAGGTTAAATTGAAGCAGACACTGTTTTGATGTGAGAATGAATGACAACACTCTTCATGCACTTAGAGGTGTGCACCAGAGTTTTAAAAAATGTCATTATTGGATTGGGCAGTGTATTAAATTGTTAAGATGCTTATTGCATAAAAGATGCAGCATCACCTGTAAAGAGAATTAATCAAGACAAATACCTTGACAATTCTGTAAATAAAATTATATAAAGTAGTAACAACCTTCGAGTGATAGGTATTTTAATTGGAATTATCTTTAACTGGAAATGAAATGAGGTTTCCTTGAATAATTGAGCAACAAAACCCGTTTAACAGTGTTTACTAGAATAGTAAATGATCCCTTTTTAATGATTTTTTTTTTAAATGTTTTATGACACTAGAGTACAAACTTATATTTATAAAGTTTTAATTGCAGAATGTGTAAATCTGATCTAAAACACAATAACAAAGAATATATTTGGAAATGTAATCAACTTGTTATAAATTCAAATTATTTGTGAATATTGACGTAAAGGAAAACTGTTAATATTTTATGATTTAAATTACACATGTCATTTTCAGAGGTTGTAATAACTGATTCTTGTTGTGATTCTTCCTGGGAAGAAGGTTCAGAATGATGGAAACAAAAGAGGAATTTAATTATTAGAACAAATTATTAATTTTTTTTTTATTTTATTTAAAAATACAGAAAAAAAACAAAAAAAAAACAACTGAAGACAACTAATCAGTATTAAGTTTACCGAAATGAATGTATTGTTTTCTTCAGGAAGTAATTTAATGACACTTTATTAATTGCATCTATTTAAACTATCTCAAAAAGAAGACTAAGGAATCTATTGTCAAGTTTTATTAGTAAATTTAATATTGCTGATATACTTTATCCAAATCAAAGAAATGAATTTAATTTTCATTAATTTAATGGATTATATAGATGATGTAATGAACTGTTGTAATTTTTAAGAGAGTTCTTGCCCCATAAGTTGGACAAAGTTCATATTTATCTCCACCCCCCTCCATTTTTTTTTTTTTTTTAATAAATAAGAAAGAATAACTATTAAAACTAAAAAATTGTAACTATAGAGGCCAACATGTTTTGATTTATCTATTTAATACATTTTTGTTTTAATCCAGATAACTTATTTAATTTTTGGTGGCTGTTTTTTGCAGACTTTTCTTAAGTTAATATTAGTTAATGTTTACAGAAACAAAAATTAGACTCGAATTTTTATGGGAAAAACTGTTTACTTTGTGCCTCTCAATTAGGGTTGCTATCTTTCTCATATACGAGGCGCATCCAGAAAGTAAGTTTCCCTATTTAAAAAAAAAAAAAACTCACACTGACAGGAACATATTTATTGGCAACAAGTACAGCAATGTTTCAGCTATTTTTCAACATAGCCACCACCAGAATTGAGACACTTGTCGTATCGTGGGATCAACTTTTGTATCCCCTTGTCGTAGAACTCTGCCGCCTGTGAATGGAACCAGCGTGTGGCAGACGTCTTCAGCTCTTCGTCGTTGCCAAAACGCTCACCGGAGGACAGGAATTTCTTGAGGTGCAAGAAAACGTGAAAATCGCTGGGAGCATCGGTTCTCCATCACGCGCTGCCACACAAACTCAACAAGATCATCATTGATGAGGGATGGTCGCCCACTGCGCTATTCATCATGGACACTTTGACGACCTTCGGAAAACTGCCTACACCAGCGACGCACCGTCTGCTTACTCATGATGTTCGGCCCATAGACCTGACAGAGCTGACGATGAATTTCAATTGGCGCAATGCTTTGTGCATTCAAGAACTTTATCACCGACCGAACTTCGCAGGCGGCGGGAGAAGAAATAAGAGCTTCCATTTCGGACCATTGCTACCACGCTACTGGCACGAGGCGGGACCTGTCCAGCTGGTATATGATTGATATGTCATAGATCTGTTACGCATATGCAATTGACACGGCTAATTACGTTTACTTTAAAGGGGAAAACATCGGGAAACTTACTTTCTGGATGCACCTCGTAGATTATGTGGACTAATTATGTTAAAAATGTATTCATTTGTATTAATTTCTGACAAATTAAATTTCTTTAATACTGACTTCTACCTTCCTTTATCTTATTTCTATATCCGTTATTAAAAAAAAATTGTAACTCTCCCTCCCTCCCCCCCTTCCCTCTATATGTGTGTGTAGCAACAATGAACTAGCTCAACAATGATTTAGTTCAACAATAATTCGCTACTCATTTACTTTGAATTGACATTACTAAAAACAATATTGATAGTATCATTAAATAAAGTGGTCATAATTTTTCCAAGAATTATAATATTTAATTTTCAATTATTCTCAATATTTGGATACACAAATGTTTTGAAATAATAATTTCTTAGCAGATGGATGGTGAATAATTCAAATAAACAAGAAATTTATTTTTTTAAACAAGAATGAACTAGTTTATGAAACTGGAATTTATTTTTTTAAAAATGAATTCACATTTGTTGTTTTATTGAGTCAGTGGCAACTGTGCCTTCAAAGAATGAATTATATAAAAATGTAGACAATCTAAATATAGATTTTAGAAGAATATGTTTAATGACTGATGTTTGCTTCGATAAAAATGCAAACAGGTAGCAAGTAGCTCATTTCATCCCTATAAATGATCTGATGGAACTCTGAAAGTAGCACCATTTATCAAAACAGTAACTTAATTCAAAAATATTAAATTCCATATGTTAATATTAAGAAATAAATGAATTAACAGCATATCACAAATCACAAATATGATAGATAAATATACTTGTATGCTTTTACTCAGGTAACTGGAATTAGTTATTTCTGGTAGTCTTCAATAGATGGCAGGACAGTGACAGTAAAATATCTGAAATGCAGGAAAAACTGCACCCTCAACTTCATTACTTAACTCTTCAGAGATTGCTTTGCATGGAACTTTGAAGGAATAAATTCAGTGAAATTCACAAGAAATCAAAAAATATGCAATGAGCATTAAAATGTGCTTTTTTTCCTTTTTTTATTTTCCTTTTTTTTTTTTCTGACACCTCGTATACTGATTAGCACAGGTTTTATAAAAAAGATGATTCCATTCCTTTTTTATTTCTAGAAAGGAAAAATGATGACATATAGGTAAAAATCATTAAACATTTTAAAATGGTATATGTAATAATGATTATTATATACCATATTTTTCAGACTGTATAGTAAAAATCATTAAATATTTTATGTCAACTTGGAAATATTTTTCATCTGTGTGTATATGATCTTCAAAAATCATCATTTTAACATATAAATATAAAAAGTAGGTTTGGTGGGTATACAAAATTGGATATACAAAGTATACCTGAAAAATGCAGTTAACTCTTTACACTTTCTAAAATCTTGCACTTCTTCCTCATAAATTTTTTTATTTAATGTAGATGTAAATTTAAACAGTACAACATAAAATGCGATTTAATTATTTTGTATAAGAAATTTTTGATCCTATTGTTAATACAGTGGTACCTCTGCTAACGAATGACCCTGCTAATGATTAATTTGGCTAACGAATATCATTTCGAAGATCTTTTTCTTTGGCTAACAAATATCTTTTCAAAGATTTTTTTCCTTTGGTTAACGAATTCACCTTACGAATAACACTAGTACATAGTTCCAGTCTTGATATACACTGCTGTGCCGAGTATTGCCCTAGTTGGCGTTTTTCGACGTTAACTCTTATCACAATGATAATCATGTGATTTTGGAGTTATTCATTGTTTTTCTTGTAATGCCTGAATTTGAATTGATACTAGGTAGCCTATTCATTTTTATATGAATTATAAATAGATTTCTCATCCATACATATTATTAATTTTATTGTAAAACTTAAAACACACAAATTGAAATTTTTTTTTGAAATTTTATTATTATTTTTTTATTTATTAAGTAGTGGAAAACTGGAGCTACTTATTGGTTTTATCATGTCCGTCTGTCCCCTTCATTCATATTTTCTAAATGACGTAGAAAATTGAAATTTGTAATGTAGCCTACGAAGGGCACATGTTACTTCACTGTTTAGTTTAGTTTTGATTGGCTCACTGGGGTAGGAGTTAGAAGGATCTATCTGTCTATATGATGTTATAGATACATAACTGCTAACTTGTACGATTTTTCCGTCTAATGTATGGATTTTGATGTAATTGTACGATTGTACAGATACACATATGTTTATACAAATTTTCCCTGAAACGGTGGTCTATTATACATGAAAATTGCAACACGTGATTACAGTTCCGGAGGTTTCCCCGTTCAAATACCACCAGTCTACCGTTCAAATACGTGGTAGGCGAGCCACCAGTTGAAAACTGTTGCCATAAATGTCAAATAGGTGGCATGTTTGGCAAATGTGCAGGCCAAGAAAGAAAACCTATCTAACCGTGGTGCGAACAACATTCTTGGCAAAACGTGGTTAGGCATAGTTCTGCTGGAGTAGGTGGACAGGGGTTTATCCCAATTCCACTATAACATCAGGAATGTGCTGAAGCAAGGATATGACTACTACTTTCCCAATAAGGTAGTTGCTGTTACGAGTACATAAGATCGATGCCCAGTGGTGCTTCACGTCATCCACACGTGTTAAAAGAACGCTCACCACAATTTTGATTTCAGAGGATGCTGCTGGATCCAGTTCTAAGCTTTGCGTGTGACGTTCTAGTTCGTTCCTTCATGATGTTACAATCCTCACAGTTACTACTGTACAAGTTCTTCTATGTATCATAAGAGACTTTTGGTATTTCACATTTCCATTCAGTTGCATTGATAGCAAATTTCTTGGATTACAGAATACTCCTGTTTTTAGAATCTGATTTTGGATTCGTTGATTTAAGTTCCGGTTCCTATTTATCAACATAGCCAGTTCTAGCCTATAAATTAGCTCCGGTTCTGTTTTGGACTGAACATATGAATTTCATTCTTCACAAGCAGATATGTAGGTATGTAAAAAGAGTGAAATTTCGTATGGAGATTCCTTTAAGCAACATCTACATTATTAGGAAGCTTGGCCCAAATTGTCCAATGAGGTATTACGGGGTTAGCAGTCATGTTGTCTTTGAATTCAAGTGGCAACACATGGCATATGATTGTTATTTGATCGTAAATGATGAAAAATGAAAGAAGACAGAGCTCCTTTCCATTTTCAAAATATTATGTTCGAGAAAAAATAATCTTTTTGCTTTAAAAAATGGAGGTTAAATAGTGCAGATAAAAGGGGTAAAAAAGAGATGAAGTCAGGGCTTCTGGTACTTTCTTATACCCTCCTCGGGAGGATTAATTTCTTGTTATTTATTATTTTATAATACCAAAATATATATACAAAGAGTAAACATAACAGATAAATAAATATGTACAAATATAACAAGATGAGCATCAGTAAAGACCCAGGGTTCACGCTTACTCGGAATTTACGCGTCAAATAGGCATTTTTGTTAAAGACTTAATTATGAATTTTTGACCAGTGAGTCGAAATTGACTGGTTAAATTTTGAATATCATCGGCCATATCCTTCTCACCACATTTTAAGCTCACTTTATTTTGTCACATGCTATCTTGTTTAAATTTGTAATTAACTATAGAGATTATTGATAATGTAAGAATATGGAAGTTAAAAGAATCCAATGATGGCTACAGAAACAAAGGGCAGCATGGCGCGCTCGAAGGCAATGGGGCACTGAATGTCTGAAAGGGGCACTGAATGCAGCTAAATTCTTGCTTTAAAGTTAATAAAAGTACATGGGCATTTCAGTGACCTACATTTATATTTTTAAGGCATAATGCTAACTTCGGAATCTATATGCGATTAGGGCACGTTGAGGCTTTCTAATTTCTTCTAGGCCAATCTCTTCCTTACTTTGTGATGACACAAAAAGACATCATCTGGTGGTATATTCCTCAACAGTTTTTAAAGTACAGTGCAGACCCGGTTGAACGCGGTCTGCTCGATCGCGAAATCGGCTAATTTACTCAACATTTTATTAATGCTAATTTAAACATGAAAGCTTATTGAGGAATAATTCTTCTCACAGACGAAGCTGTTTGTTTTGACAGTAAAGCGACCACAGGAAACCACCACACACGAATACAAAAGGCTCGACTTGTCAGCGCGGAGGATAAAAAAAGCACAAGGAGTAACGCAATAAACAGCTCATCACGGCTACCAACTAAACTGATGCAGTTAGTTAATAATTTAAATGAATGTACGTAGCAGTTTAATTAAAATGTTTAGGCTTTAAATCACTCAGACCACAATGATAAGCTCCAATGAATACTTAAGCCGCACATTGTTGGCATTTATTTACACCGTGGGTGGGCCGAGGGGCAGCGTGGCGGGGCAAGGGGCAGCATGGCGCTGCGCCACGCTGATTTTGCCTAGCGGCATCACTGGAATCTAAAATATGAACTCTCGTCTTATGAAATTTGACTCCCTTTTCAGGCTGAGGAGTCAAATTTACTCGTAGATTTTTAGTCCTAGTGCATTCTGCTGTATGCTATTCTTTCTTAGTTTTTCTATTCTAATAAATTGTAACCTGAATAATATTCCATTCCAGAGGTTCATCCAGGATGTGTAAAAATTGTAAAAACTGTAGTGTCTGTTATCGAAGTAAGTATAGTTGGAAACCACTAATCCACAAATAAAATATTTAATGATCCAGATGTACATTATGGGAGCTAAGCCACCTTCATCAGTGAGTGAATCATACAAGTGAGATATAGTAAGTTTAACATACAAGCCGAGAAAATAGAGCCAATCACAGGGCTTTACAAAATAGATAGACACAAAGATTAAACAAAATTCAGTCAATGGTTATTACAAAGTAAGAAATCACATTGCTTATTTTACAATATATTTAGATAGAGGCAACAAATCAGTAGCCAGCATGGGACCATCGTCACACTGTCAGCAGCTGATTGGATGCCTTGTTGTTAACAATTTCAATTGACTCTAAGAATCGAAGTAATTTACCATCGTTAGTGGAATGAATGATTCCAAAATTTTTCACGTGATAATCGTGCCCTTTTAAAATATGGTCTACAAACAACGATAAAACTAAATTTGCATTATTGATGCACGAGATATGTTCTTTCATCTTTATATTTACTCCATGAATCGAATGTTCCAAATAGTAGTTTTCACATCAGGCACACTTGAATTTATACATTCCGGCATTTTCATCTCTGGGGATCTTGTCTTTGATCATGCGTAGCTTCTTTTTTTGTGTATTATTGCTTCTGAAAACTATTCTGTAATTAAAGTCTCTTCCGATCTTCATCAGACCTTTATTCAGTTTTGGATTGTAAGGGAGGACCAGAACATTTTTGAAATCTCCTAGTTTCCTTTAAAGCCCGTTCTCCATTTAGCAACTTTTAGGCGTCTCGTAATGTGCGGCGACTTTTGTGCCTCATGAAATCGTAGCCTGCAAGATGCGTCGTGAGCACATTCGTTTTCCATTTAGCGACTTTCAGGTATTATCCAGACTCTGGTCTGGTCTGGTCTGGTCTGGTCTGATCTGATTGGTCGAGTCACTGCAAACAATTGTCACTCTCTTAAGGCAAGGGAAAAGAGGGTATTGACCACTCCGATTGTGTTCACGCTTTGAATTTATTACCGTATTTATTCTACTACAGTGCTCCCACTAAAATTGACAGAGGGCAGGGTGTCAACTGCAGCAAGAGGGCACATCATTCAGTGTCAAGGCATCTCATGGGGAAGGGCAGCGAGGGGCAGGGGCAGGACTAAGACTAATTGTGTGCTTTTTGTTTTATAAAATCAGGCGGAAGGATACATGGAAGAGCAAGAGCAAATTGATAAGCGCTATTTTCGCGGAAAAGCACTGTTTTTGAAAACGAGCGCACTACTCTCGTGACAGGGTGCAATACTCCCGCGGCAGGGCGCAGCGCCCTCCTAAAATAGGCTAGTGGGAGCACTACTATAATGCGCATCTTGTATAATGTGATTCACTTTCAGAGCCCAAAAAAACAGTAAAAATTTTATTCTCTTGTATAATGTGGTCCCTATTTTTGACTTATTGCGAGAAATAAAACATGCAAGAATATACAGAAAAAGAAAAAAGAAGGGGAAAAAAAACAAACTTTATTTTACTATTGCTATTACCAGTCACTGCTTCTCAGATCATAAAAAGTGGAAAACATCATGAGTTCATTACAGAAAAGTGAAAAAATGGATAAAGTTCCATTGCAGGGAAGAGGGAGATTGGCTTATTGATGGTGTCTGACAACACCTCCTAGAAAGAAAGCCTATGCACTGAAATTATACATTGTTACATGATCTAGGTAGTCATAATTTAGGGCTTATTATTGGTAGAAATACGATTAACAATGCCTTTTTATGATGATGTAACAATGTATGAATTTTCAGGACACAGGATTTCCTTTTAGATGGTGTTGTCTCTAATGGCTGTGTTCATTACTTTATTCAAAATGGCGGCATGCGAAGTGAGCCATGTTTAAATCTCCATCAAAGTCAGTTTCCTTAATTTTATTTAGTGATATTTACAAATAACCAAAGATTTTTTGTAGGTGATTACTGTTAACAATAATAAAATAATAGTAAATAGATTTTACTAAATAAATAAATAAATAAATAAATAAATTTAATAAAATTTAAGTGGGAAAATTATAAGATCGACGCAGTTTTGAAGTTATTTTCGTATTAGCCTTTGGCGACGGGAAATTAAAATAAAAAGTCAATTACCGTACTGTATAATGAACTGTACATTGTATATACTGTATATTTAATGTACTGTATATTATATGCTAGTTTCCTTTGAACTTCATCAGCCTGAAGTTCGTTTGACCCCCCCCTCTTCCCAGTTGTTGCAGTGTTAATATTATACTCGTGTATAATACGGTCCCACAAATTTAGGTGCTTTTTTAGGCTAAAAGTTTTTGTATTATAGTAGAATAAATACGGTACTATATCATTTCTGCTTAGTAAATAAATGATTCACCAAATATTTAAAACCTGTTTGTAAATTCATGAGGGAAAAGTCATGAGAACCTGTGTCGGTGAACACCAGCTATCGCAGAGATGATTCTCCATCTGAATCAGAAAAAAACACCACCCAGAATACATATTGCAAAATAGATTGCATCTGATTAGCTAGATCTGAAAAGACGCCTGAAAAAACGCATAAAAATCTAACCATGCCAGATCTTGAAAAATCATGTGACCGACTGTTGACAGATGCCTAACAGATGCAGATGAGTGAAAGTTGCTAATTGGAAAATGAGTGCGATTTCCAAAAATACACCAAAAAGTCGCAGACTCCTAAAAACGCTAAAAACTCGCAAAATGGAAAACTGGCTTTAAACGTAGGGACAACATCTGCCTTGATTTGTTTTTGAATTTTCCTTGTCAACTTTCAACCATATGCCCACCATAACTTGTTGTAATTGGCGTAATGTTATATTTTCTCTAGTTCTACATTCCTTACTTCATCATCAAGGGGTAGCAATAAAGCTTGTCGAACTTGGTGATGAAATGCCAAAACATTTGTGAGAATGACAGTTGTTTCAGTCATTTCTAATGCAGGCAGGAATGAAATTCTTCTTTCTGTGATCATCAAAGTTTAAACTCCACAAAAGGGTAATTTTTGGTACATTTCCATTTCCAGTGGAAGCGTATATACGGACATATATTGTTTAAATCTGATAAAAACTGATGGATATTTTGGTCTTTAATGTTAACGATAGTGAAGATGTCTACATAGTGTTGCTGAAGACTAGGGAAATATGTACTTAAGGTATTTAGGGCTCTATTTTCTAGTCTCCTGATATAGAGGCTAGCCAAACACTGGCTTACGCAACTGCCCAATGGTGTGCGTTTGATTTTGTAAAAACACTCAATTAAACCTGAAAATATTATTGTGGACATTTAAATTCATAACTAACATGATGTTGTTTACAAGCAGCAGCGGAATGTCATTTACATGCAGTACATCTTCTAGGCCATCGGAGTTTCTTTGATCGGTATGGTTGGGTATAGGCTTTCAATATCAAACGAATTTATTCTGTCATCAGCAGAGATATTGTAGTTTTTAAGCTTATTTCATAGTGCAATGCTATTTTTTAATACTAAAATTGACATCTGATAGGGCAGTGGCAAAAAGTACTTTTCCAATAAATATTTTCCTAGGTTGTGGGTTGGAGAATTAATACAGTCCACTAGTGGTTTCCAACTTTACATATGTACTCCTATCCACAGTTTCTGGCTTAATTTACTCTTACTTGTACAGGGTTCGCGCTAGGTCAAAATATCTACGAGTCAATTTGACTCCCAACCTTGAAAACTGCGAGTCAAATTTCAGAAGATGCGAGTCAAAATTTAGATTCTTTCTAACTTCCATATTTTTACATGCATCCACAAATCTCTATAATTGCTGCCATATTTAATTAGAAATGTAAACAAGACCACGTGTGACAAAATGAAGTGAGTTTAAAATATGATGAGAAAGATATGGGCTGATGATATTCAAATTTACCAAGTCAATTTTGACTCGCTGATCAAAAAATCACGATTCAATGTTTAGCAAAAATGCCTGTTTGACGCGTAAATTGCGAGTAAGCGCGAACCCTGCTTGTAGTAAGGTATCTGTTCTTATCTGCTTAACATCTGATAACAGTTTCCGTTGGACTTTTGGAACATTAAAACTGATTTAGAGGACTTGTGAGATGCTTGGGGCTTGCTCCACTCCTGCTCCCTCATTGCTAAGGTAATCTTTTGGCTTTCCAGAGAAAAAGATAAAAATTAATTAAATGATAAAATTAATTTTAAATAATGATTCTAGTCAGTTGACCAATTTTGGCCACCATAAATTCTGGCTGGCTTTTTGCCTTAGCTATTGAATGCAAAAACAGAATTTGAAAATTTGTAAGCATTTGAAAGCTAGAGCATCATTGGATAGACAAACGCACATTGTGAAAACATAAGCACCTATCGGTACTAATATGGCAACTATTAAATATTCTTTTTGGAAACTTGGTGGAATAAATTAAAATGTTTGATATAGGACAGTTCTAGGCATGGAAATGCCTGTGCAAGCCAGCGTATCCTTGCGGAGCAGTGATGATGAAGTCGATGAAAGAGAAGGGAAGTGGGGTGAAGGGAATCTGAATAAAGACAAACTGATGAGTGATAAAAGGAATTGCTTTATTGAATTTGATTCTGAAATAACTTGGCGACATAAATACAATATCTACTATTCCCTCCCTAATCACATTTCGAAAAAGCAATTACAGAACATGGCACTTAAAAGTGATTCAAGGAATTAAAATGAATTACAGATTTAAGAACATTATATTAGACTCTGACTCCTCTCTGTGAAAGTGGAACCAACCTACGATTCCTTGTTTCAAAAAAGGCGCGAGAGTGTTTTCGCTTGCAGCTTGTGCCCGCCAGGCCACCTCTTGCCCAGGGATTATATAGAAACTTCTGGAAAATTGTTATTTGGCTAATGAATAACTTTTAATTTGAACAATTATGTGGAGTGAATTAATTTTGTCAGCTGTGATGCCACTATATATAAAATTATTAAAAGGTGAGAGGATACTTTTACATACAGAAGTTATGTGGAGAATATCTTAATTATATACATTCCAACAAAATCATAGAAGCAGAAACCATCAAATAAACCTTCAGGGCTTTTAACAACCTTAATCTGATCTCCAATCTCAAGAAAAAATCCAATGGAACCATAAAGTTTGTAGACCTATTAGAACAAATCCTTATATTAGAAAATAAGACTCGATATTTATCATTTAAAAAACGACTTAAAACACTGTACATCTAACCATTTGCTTTCCACAAAATGGCAGCATTCAAATAATACATCAACAATTATTAGAACCCAAAGAATATCACGAACTAAAAACATTAAACTGTCTAGCAAGTACAGTAAAAGTTCTTTAATCCGGTACTCGATGGTTCAGAAAATTCGATGATCTGGAATTTAGGGAAAATAGTCCAGATTCCAGGCTAAACTTTGATTTCTGGTAATCCTGGAAATTTCTGGTTCCAGTCTACAAATTGTTTAGTACATCTGATTTTATTATATTTTTTTGCAAACTAGGCAATTAATATTCAGTTAAACTTTTTTCATATTTAAGATTAATTACTGAATTTACAGGTACGATTGCATTGGAAGCGCTATGTTCATATTCCAGTCAGCAACAGGGAAAAATAAATCGGCAACATTCATTTCATGTAAAACTTTAAATTAAATTTTTTCCTGCCATGTAATTAAATGATAAGATTTTTTTACATAATTTCTTGTTTGTTTTGGTTCTTTTATTCTAGGTGTTAGTTCTTATCATTGTGCCAATCAATTATTTTTTTTGACGCTTTTGATTCTTTAAATGTTTGTCATCTATGTAGTTAATCACAGTTTTCTTTTTAAATTGTTTATTTAAAAAATTCTTAAAGCTATTACAGCTTTTTGCAGTCGCTTTAAAGCAAGGTGCGATACATTTAAAGCAAGCTTCGAAACATTTAAAGCAAGTTTCGAAACATTTAAAGTATTGTCAAAACATTTAACTCACGTTTCGTTGAAGATAACGTAGGTTTCAAAACATTTAACGCACGTGCCGAAACATTTAAAGCAGACTCTGTTGTGCCAATGCACACATTTATTGTATGAGTTACAAAATTTTACAGTATTTTACACTCAAGTACAATACTTTCTTATTCTTCATACACTTCTTGTTCTTCTTCTTCCTCCTCTTCTTCTTCCACCTCCTCCTCTGGCAGTGAGTTTAAAATAGGCTGGCCCTGAATCGCAGGGACCAGAAACTGGCTGGCATGAGTGATCCATCCATTATTCATTTGCAGTTATCAAATTTTCTGCTACTGCAGATGTCACAGCAGCAGGCGACAGCGTTTTACTGTAATACCGCTACGCGGCACTAGAGTCTGCGTTAAATGTTTTGAAACCTACGTTATTTCCAACGAAACGCGCGTTAAATGTTTTGGCAAGACTTTAAATGTTTCGAAGCTTGCTTTAAATGTTTCGAAGCTTGCTTTAAATGTTTCGAAGCTTGCTTTAAATGTTTCGAAGCTTGCTTTAAATGTATCGCACCTTGCTTTAAAGCGACTGCAAAAAGCTGTAACATAATGCAGTAATAAATAAATTTTTCACCATAATCGAATATGATTAGATTTTTATGCCAAGTTTGAATTAGTCTGCTGAAAATTCTGAGTAGCAACGTCTCTTTATGTTTATTTAATATAGATATAAAACTCCACATTTCTTTAAGATGTACAAATAAAAATTCTTTTGGTGACATTTCTAGTTTAATATGACAATTAGTCATTTGGAAAAAATAGATAACAAATCATAATTTGACTCCCTAGTAACAATCAATCACATGACTAGGATAGAAGTGATATTCTTTTGTTAATGGTTAATGGGACATCGCCACATGCATACCTCACTACTCTGCTAAATGTTTTTTTTATATATTGGGTTGTTCAAAAACGTCAGTAGACAGTTTGCGTTTTTTCGTATGAAACCTAGGACCTATGAAAACGAAATAATATAAGCAGCACTTTCGTAGTTGCTTGTGATCATTTTTTTTTTTCAAAGAAGTTGTGCTATGCTCATGAAATAAGATTTTTTGTTTTTTTCATGAAATGAAAATTTGTTAATCCCATGATCCCTTGCAACAGTCGGCCCTGTTAAAAATGGCTTCTTCCAGTTGATTTGAAAGCAAGTTACCAACATTTTACATTATATTTTTTATCAATATTATCAATAGTTAATGATTCCTGTTTATTTAATAGGATTATTGTGTTCTATCAGAATGCATTGTATGATCAAGCAATTCTTCGATGGAGCTAAAGAGTTCGCCATCATTATAAATCTGCCCAAAACACGAAGTGAGCTGATGCGCACTCCGTTTGTCATACAAAAATTGCCTACAAAATTCCCCATAAAAATCTTGGAAAATTCAGGTTACGAAAGTGGATATACGAAAACTAAAAATACAAGTTAAACGAAAAATTTTAAATTATATCGGAGTAGGAGTTGTAATATTGTATAAATAATTAAAAATAGTAACTCCTTTTGATTAAAAAAAAATAGAAAAAATAAAATAAATCTTAAAAACAATTGATAATAAAAATCACCCAATGTGGAGAAATACAATTTATGAAGTGGACAGAAACACAGATGAATCGAAGGTCTTGTGGAGCATATTACGTAGATCTGGATGAAGCAGACAAAACACAAGTGAAAAGAAATAACACAGAAAGACCAAAAAATTTTTATAAACTGAAGATGGGATAAAATATCCCGAAAACGTTTTTTATTCTTTTAATTCCTATTAAAATTGTTATCACTGTTCCCGATCATCGGACTTTTATCATAGTTCTTCTTCTCCTGTTATTGTGTTTCTTCCTGTGCTTTTCTTGTAACAATTCTCCCAAGAACTTCACCAAGACCAAGAAGATGTTTCTTCCAAATAAAGCCATTCCACACATTCAGTCTGCAATAGTTAGTCTAGAAGGTCTTCAATGTTATGTCCACCTGCACAATAATATATTTCTGCAAGTAATTTCACTAATGCCAATACTTATTCCCCTGCCATTTTTGGGTAATCCGTTGATCGGAATTTGGAAAACTTTTTTTTTGTTTTGTTTGAAATTTGATTCTGAACAAGTTTGTATCTGGAAATTTTTATCTAGCTCTATAAGATTTAGAAAATATGATTTGCATTTGTCCTAATTTACGTAGTTAAAATCAATCTGAGTGTACCATCAGAAAGGTCACCCTCAACTTCCTATTCATTGCCTTTAGTGGAATTTACATATCTGTGTTTATATCCAAGATAGCAGGGTGGGTAACAGACTTTTGACTCATCCTGTATATTTTGTACTTCCATATTTTTATTAAATAAATAATGTCTTGTTTTTGCTCACATATTATCTGCAATATATAAATTCCTTATAAATGGAATGTTTGCAGAATAATTTTTGACGAGGTGAAACTTATTTTATGCCTTAAGGAAGTAGTTTTATTTTTCTTAGTTGTTTGAGCACTCAGAACTCTTATCGGGGCTTTGACCTAATGGTGCAGCATAATGAATTAGCTTAATTAGCTTACCTACAGTTAAGAAGCACATAGCTACTTTATATGACCCCCTAATGGAATAGTTGCTGAGAGAGGAATGATGCCATCATGGGATTGGAAGTTATGTTTTTGTTTTTACTAGCTGCTTTCAAGATGCTTTTTGATGAACAGTAAAGGCAGTTTTTAATCTTTAAGAAGCCACTGAGTTTCTATTTCATAACCACACTGTTTCTCATTTTGGATTGGCATAGCATTTCATCGCTGTCAACATTGGAAATTG
>JAHWFO010041365.1:1919479-2001742 GCA_023313115.1 Rhysida immarginata | reverse complement strand
ACTGGGTTTTCATCTGTTGATTATTATATGATACACAGTTATAACATTTTGAACTTTTATTTTGGGATAAAGTGCAGAATGCTAAACTTTCATCAAAAATGTCGGCAGCCATATCAACAATTAGAGATTCTCATTATGCTGCAAAGAGTGAATAATTTTATATTATCAGAAATTTATTTAAGCAGTGTAAGCATTAATAGATGAATTCTAAATGGGTTAATAAATTATTATTTAATATTTTGTAAACTCAACTTAAAAGAGCACTTTCATCAACTCTGACTTGTGCATAAGCCGAATGTGGATTTTATGGGTCATTTTTTGGAAAAAAAATCTTGGCTTACAGAGAAGTACATATGGTAAGTCTGCATGATAGCTTCATATTTACTGCTTTAAACTAACATTATACAACAAGCATTTTAATCATTATTGGGTCTGATTTGGATAACTGCCTATTTCTAATTTGGATTAGAGTTGAACTTCGTTAATGTATAACCGCTTAATGTATAATCCTGCTTAATTTATAATCCCACTTAATGTATATTTTTCTCTTGTCCCGACTCCTTGAAAGCTATTTCTATGTAAATCCAACCGTTTAATATACAGGGTGTCCGGAAATAAATGGTAAATATTCATACACGTGAGAGAACATGTATAAAGAAGCATTTTTATTCCTATGAACATGGTGTCGCAAGCCAACCCCCACAGAGATACAGGGGGATTAAAGTATGTTGCGCTGCCTGACTGTTGGCTTCCCGCGAGCGACTAAGCAATGTGGTGCAGCCCACATCTGTTCACGAGATGTCAATGTATGCTCGAATGGCTGCCCCTGTCAGGTCACTCCACAAACCTTTAATACCTTAAATGTCACTGGAGGTCGTGGCACACGTATTGATTTGCATACATTTACACAATCAGGACCATTTCACAAATAACCTGAATCCTAACAAATGGAATCGTTGATGCAGTTATTAAGAGCCCGTGAGTACTGAGGTCTGTAGGCTCCAATGTGGGCTGTACCACATTGCCTAGTCGCTCGCGGGAAGCCGACAATCAGGCAGCGCAACGTACTTTAATCCCCCTGTATCTCTGTTGGGGTTGGCTTGCGACACCATGTTCATAGGAATAAAAATGCTTCTTTATACATGTTCTCTCACGTGTATGAATATTTACCATTTATTTCCGGACACCCTGTATAATGTTTTCTCTCAAGTCCCGGATAATTTATATTTTTTGTCTTTAAAACTATGAAATTCATTCCAAAAAACGCGAATCATTTGAGAGGTTTATTGAAAAAAAAATGTTCATCAGTCATGCTGTTATCTAAGCACGTGTCATGCAATAATTCCATTTTTTCTGATAGGTTCCATTAAACACAAACATCGATGTGCATGTTATTGGATCGCGAATTCTGATTGGTTCTCAGTGTTTACATAAATTTGTACACTATCACAATATTCACAACCCTATTCACCCACTAGCATTTAGCATACAGAAGAGGAAGCGCAATGATCTCATACTGAACCAGAAATGACACATTCTGGATGTGTAAGTAAGTCGACCTTCAATAGTCTCAACTTTATTTTATACCATAACAATAAAACACAAGGCAATTATTTGGGTACATGGAAAGTCGCCCTTATAAGCAGAGTGGTCTTTTATCCAGAGCTCTTATAAGCGGAGTCGACTGCATTGAGATTATCACCGAATCAATATTTCAATCTCGGATGATGTATATTCTTGCTTAATGTATATTTTTTGCTCGGTCCGTTGAAATATACATTAAGGAGGTTCGACTGTGTTTATAGTGCTTATATATTTTTTTCTATCTTTTCGTGAACCAAAAAATTTAGATGCAATCCAAAGATTGAGAAATGCTGATCTAGACTACTCTCCAGTATCACAAGCACATGAATGATGTTCATAATAAATGGCAGTAGAATGTTTAACTTCCATCACTTCCGTGGCATTCTCTTGTTATTACCTACCGTAAAATCTTGAATACACGCCCGGGCGTCTATTTGTTTCAATGGTCCCCCCCCCCCTGGCGATTAATCGAGATCCGACGTTTATTTGAGACCCGGCATTAAGGGCTATTCCCAATAATCGTGTCTAATAGAGTGTCCCAAAACGATTGCGTAAAATTCCCTGACTTTTCCCGGTTTCCCAGTCGCTAGGCTTTAAATTACCGCCAGGCTTTGTGTATTCTTAATCCATCTCCCGCCATCCACTCATCATACAGTTCAGTCATGCGTGCTTTAAAAGGTTTGTTCCAAGAAACATCTGGGGCCTGAATATATTTCGTACAACCACCGGGAATGACAGCAGTAACAATGTTTGTGCTTTTAAGGTGTCTCTTAATGGTTTCATGGATGTGAAATTTATATAAAATTAGAATGGGTTAAATGAAGCGGCCAATGAGAATGCATACAGATGAAAAGACATTTAATAACCTGAAAGTGAGGAAAAACGCCGGAATTTATATCGATGATCCGAAAAAGACCCGGCGTTTAATCTATTTTTTACACTCCACCCGGCTTTTATTTGAGACCGGCGTGTATTTGAATACCCAGCGTTTATTCAAGATTTTATGGTAGCTACTTTTTATCTTGGTGGCCACATCACTCTGGAATCACCATTTGCTCTTTCAAAGACCATTATGAGAGACTATGAGGGGGCATGTATCGCATACAAAATCTTCTTACAGCTTTTATATGAAAAGAGAACAACACTATTTCAATTATTATATAAGAGTAGGAGTTGTGATAAAATATATTAATTTAAAATAAATAAAACCTCCATTTAATTAAAAAAATATAAATAAAAATAAATAATAAAAACAATGAATAAAAGTCACCCAGTGGAGAAATGCAAAGGTTGAAGGACGAAACATAATTGAAACAAAGGTCTTGTGGAGATTATGTAGATGAAAGGGTGACTTTTATTCATTGTTTTTATTATTTATTTTTATTTATATTTTTTTTTTAATTAAATGGAGTTTTTATTTATTTTAAATTAATAAAACACTATTTCAAGTTTTGTTTTTTTTTGTTTTTTTGAGTTTAATTCATGGGGAATACAAGAGTGTAAGGGCTTACAATTTTTTTTTTTAACATAAGAGTATTCATGGGTGGTGGTTTTTCTTTTTCTGAAATGTTGACACAAAAATACAATATGTGGCAGTGGTATTGTATGTAATGACCTAGATAGCATTATAATCTTGTAAGGGGTTGTTCATAAACGCTTGAAGGGGAGAGGGGTTGGGCACTGTTATGTGGCATTACAGTAGGGAAGGGGGAATAAGGTCTCATATAATAGGATTTTTCTGATATTTGAGAATAAATTTATGGGATGGTTAAAATTATAAAATGGTGAACCAAGAGATCATATTAACAAAAGAGGTTATTTAACTTTCTTCTTTGTCAGCAATAATATTACATATGCAGTGGCCGCTCAGTACTTGAAATTTTTATCGCCAATGGTTTAGCCAATAGCGATTTTCTTTAAGCCAGAATCTCATGTTTTTAGCCAAATTTTAAAATTAAAAAAATGTTCCTAATAAACGACATATCCTTTTAATCACATGATAATCTCATTGTCGAGGCTGAAAATAAAAATTTTCCATATAAATAGAATTAGCCAAGTACGTTCGCCAAATGTGACTGTTTATTGGTCAGGTTAGTTGAACTGTCGCCACTGGCGATTTGGCGAGCGGACTGCGCGGACACTGCATATGAGTTTTCTACGAGGGGCGATTGATAAATAAGGTCTCCATGGCTGTAACTTTTTTATTTGTTAACCGATTTTCAAAATTCTTTTTGTATCTTATGCTCACATTTGTCCTCTATGTAATGCACTATTCACTTTTCAACATAGTCCCCATCCCTTTCCACGCTTTGCGCCAACGAGTGACCACTCGGGTGAACCTGTTGAAGAGGAATTTCGGGGTTGTTGTCGACACCAGGATTGAATGGCAGCTTTGGACCCTCTTCTGGAGTACGATAACGTCCGCCCGCACACGAGTCACCACACACCAAAGGGTTGCAGCGCCTACAGTTCAAAGATGAAAAATTGCAGTTCAAAAATGAAAGACTTTGCACATTGCGACTTTCACCACTTCCCAAAGAAGAAAGAGCCCCTTAAGGGACATGAGTTGGTTCTGACGGCAAGGTAAACACTGCCATTCAATCCTGGTGTCGACAACAACTCCGGAATTCCTCTCGACGAGTTCACCCAACTAGTCACGCGTTGGCGCAATGCTTGGAAAGGAATGGGGACTATGTCGAAAAGTGAATAGTGCATTACATAGAGGACAAATGTGAGTATAAGATACAAAAAGAATTTTGAAAATCAGTTAATAAATAAAAAAGTTACAGCCATGGAGACCTTATTTATCAATCGCCCCTCGTATTTCATGTAACAAAAATCAGTGTTTCTGGCCAGATAGCAAAATATCACACAAAACAAAGACCTTGATGACAAGGGACAGCTTGCCAACCACCTTGGTTTCACATATGTTTTGCTCCGATTAGACGCACCATTCACGTCTGTTTGCTTCATGCATATTTTGCCTCAAATCATTTCTGCGTCATTTCATTTAGAGTTTGTTCAGATTAGACATATGGAAATTCTGATATTATAGAGATCAAATTTATGCTTAAATTTTTTAACTGCCCCATAATGGCTTGGATAACCATTTTATTTCTACGTATATAAGTGGATCTGCAGATAACGCATTTATAGATACTGGGGCACAAATGTGTATGTCAGTGAAAATTTTAGGTTTAATGTACTGTTTTAATAATAAAAACGTCTCAGAATAGTGAAAATGAGTGCTCTTGACCAGCCCTCCCTACTCTCCAATTTCTTTGAGAAAATCCCCAGAAGATGACGCTGGCTCTGGCTCACTGATATAACACTTTCTATTTAGTCTCCGACTGAGTTCTATATATCACAAGTTTTTTGACAATTTGTTTATTGTGCCAAGTGATTTCATAGAGTTGTTTTTAGGTTTGGAAATAAACAAATCGATAAAAACTTCAACTTTCGCAAATTTTGACATTTAGAATCGATTAAAAAAAAAAGCAGTGGATGGATAATCCGATGAGCATTCCTGCTGAGGGGAGATGTTCCTGTGACGTTGTTAAAATGTTAAATAAAATTCATTCCATGGTATTTATAAATATATTGACCATGGTTTGTTATTTATGGAAAGCATTTATTAAGAGATTCGTGCGTTAAAATATCACAAAAACACTGTGCTGGGGAAAACCAGACTTCCATCTAGAAAATATCATGATCTTCCATTCTAAATATGGTTATACTTGTTTGATACAGCTTTCATGATTCCCCCCCTCCCCAAATGAATTAATAAATCGCTTATTGCCATGTTATCTGTACTTAATAAACAAAAGCATGAAAAAGTGCCGGAGTTGGCTGATATTGCTCAGGAAGGTTAAAAAAAAATGTAAAACTTGTGATCAGTTCATTGAAGGTGTCCTTAGGATACCCAGTGTTGTTGGATAATGAGAGGCTAAGTGATGCTTAAAATGCCAGTGTATAACCTGATTTTTTTTTTCTTTTATGTATCATGCTGCAAAATATAGCTGACATTCCTGACGTATCAGCTATGCTGCAACACTATTAATTTTAATTAGAAATAAATGTCTGGGGCTGTGGTTCTTCACACCATTAATTTTCTTTAGCTATCGGCATGCTTACATATTTTACTTTGTGGCAACTTTAAAATAAGATGTATTAGTTATAATAGTCACTTTGTTTACCAGTATATTTAACAGTCTGTTGGTGAGGCATCTGGCAAATATCAACATCCAATTCCTGTTGTGTAACTGTATTATATCCATGAATATTTATATTTATCTTAAGAGGAGAGATGTTGTGTAATTGTATCATGATGGCGCTCCTGTAATTATTTGTTAATACCACCACTAGTTGTCGCTACATGTATATCTTTGTTCCTTAACTCACTGTAATAAACTCACTTGATCTATGCAGTCATGTCTATCAATGTGCTCTATAATAAACACACACTATAAGGTATAAAACATTAACAGTTCCTTAATTGACTGACATTTACCCATAAATTTTTTCACTTTGTTACTTTCATCACCAATAGTGACTGAATATCAGTGAAATTGCATTTTAGAGGATAAGTGAATGAAATATATTAGTAAAGAATTAATGTTTTGAAAACTATATTAATTTGTTTTACAAATCTTCATATAAAAAGACCAATTTATTAGTTTTTGTTGTCTTTATTTTGCGCTATTTTGCAAGAGAGGAATATTTATGGTTGAGGAGCAGAGTTTACATTCGATAGTTTGGCACTTTCATTGAATTGGCAGCAATCTGGTCCAGGGTTATATTATTTGACGCTGAAAAGCGCTTTTGATAACGGTGCATGTCATTTTGCCTTCAGTGTCATGACTTTGCTTGCAAATTCAACAGTGTCGTTGTTGGATAGCCTAAGAGCATGAGCAGACATGTGAAAAAGCTGCACCTAAAGAAAGTGACCTTTTTGGATGTCTTAGGCAACACTAGTGCCTGAGCTTCAAGAATTTTACGTGATACTGAGATGGTTCACTTCTCTTTTTCCATAAGGAGGGGTTTTTTTTATTCTAAGGCAGTATAAATAATTCATTGTGAACATGTCATTTGCAATGATAATACAGTTAATTTCAACAAATTGTTAATTCTCTTTGTGGAGACAATGCATTTGTACAGCAACCTGGTACCTGGGATTACTGGAGCCTTGTCTGCCTCAGTGCAATTATGTCATCCAGTGACGGTGATGCCTAAGGCCTGTTTTGTACAACTTGACTGAATGTCATAAATTAATCTATATTCTGTTTTTATTTTTTATGCCTATTTAAGTGCATAAAGCAGTAATATTGTAAAAAAAAAAAGCAATTAAAAAATTTTAATACATTTAAGTTTCTGTATAGTTTTTGCTTTATACAGTCGAACCTCGCTATAAGGATATCCTCGGGACCAGAAGAAAATATCCTTATAAGCGGAGTATCCTTATTTCCGGGATCCTTATATCAAGGGTCGACTGTATAAAGATGTCCAAAGTAACAGGAAGATCTTTTTATCTTTGCCCGACTTATTTCAATCATGAGATCATTTTTAGAGGTTTATAGATTCTGAAATTGACAAGTTTTACAATGTTGCTATGTCATCTAGTGAAAATTTTTTAACCACATATTTACTATCTAGAGGTTATGGTGAAAGCGTACTCTTAATATTTCTCATTGGTAATATGAAGACTGTCAATACTTAAGTTAGAAAAAAATAGAAATGGGTCGATAAAAGTTGTTTTGTATCTGGATGCTCTAAGTTCAAGGGTAAACAATTTTTTCTTCCCTTTTAACCTGCAATAGACTTTCAAGAAAAAAATTTATGGATTATTAAAATAGCAGTGGGATGTAGAAAGCGATTTCGTTATTAGCATTATCCATATACAGGTATTGGACATTGAAACTGAAACACCTTCGCAAATAGCACTGGATACCCCCAGGGCTGAATAGAACCTTCTGCTAGGTAATTAATCGTATGCATATCAATGAATCACGTGTCAAAGGTCTTGGTAGTCACTCCAGTAGAAAAGTTCGATAGTAAGCTTCAAATTGTCTGTGCAGAGCGCTATAATGGGAGACATATCCGACTTCAAAAGAGGGCAGATTGTTGGGGCGCGTCTAGCAGGTGCATCTGTGTCCAAAACTGCCACACTTTGTGATGTCTCACGTGCTACAGTATCCAGGGTGATGTGTGCATATGAACAGGAAGGACGAACCACGTCCAGGAGGAGCAACTGCAAGGGAAAACGGAAGTTGTCGGAAAGAGACGTCAGGACATTGACCAGGATTGTTGCACGAAAGCGGAAAACCACCGCAGCAGAAATCACCGCAGAAATGAATACACACCTCCAGGAACCTGTGTGCACGAAGACAATCCGTCGTTACCTGCATAAATCCAACATCCATGGCAGGGTTGCTATACTGAAGCCTTTCATCAGTAGTATAAATCCTCCAAGCGGGTTCAGTGGTGCCGGACGCATAAAACCTGGACGTTGGATGACCTCAAACGCGTCATATTCTCGGATGAGTCCAGCTACACTGTCTTCCAAACAACAGGGAGGGTATTCGTCTGGAGGACCCCTCTGATGCCTACAACCCAGACTGCTTGGCACCCACAGTCAAACACGGAGGTGGATCAGTAATGGTTTGGGGTGCAAACTGTGCAGGACCTCTACCGATCCTTCCCAAGACGTGTTACTGCTGTGCTGGCTGCCCACGGTGCCCCAACACCTTATTAAATAAAGATTTTGGATTTCTACCAGGTGTTTCAGTTTCAATGTCCAATACCTGTATCTTACCCTGCAGAGCATCCACAATAAACATTAGATAGAGGAAGATCAAAAAAATATGTGTACAAAATAATGTCACTGGGTCAGGAGCACATGAGATTTAACTGCAGGAATCAAGCCTAGGTTTTCTTGAACCAGATCTTGAATTTTTTTTTTTTTTTAATTTACATAATGATATATTAAATAGTTATAAGCTTTATGACTAGTTCCCCATGTTATTTCCGTAAGCCAACGGATTTTAATTTTAGGTAACAGATATAAACATCAACTCTATCCTGTTTCGTATTGAAAATACCACGTGCAGACCCTCAATCGTGAAAACTTGAGCTGCTTGAGCTGAATTAGCAAAGAGCCTTCCCCAAGAGTGCATTACAAATTTTAACACCAGAATGCGTACGCATATTTGCATATGCAGTAAAATAAAGCCGAAATCGTCAATTAGAATAGATTTTTTGAAATTAACAATAACGAAGGTAAAATTATTGTTAACAATGGGTATATTGTTGGATGTTTTGATTGTTGGAAGATCGTTACTTTTAACAAGATTTTTGGATTATAGCTTTTTATTTCATTCTGTATTATATTCGTTTATTCGCTCAGTGTGATTTTTTTTGCACTGAGTGTGTGCACTAGCCATTCGAAGTAGCTGTCGTGCGGGCCGTGAGAGTTGTTCGGAGATTTCCGTGCACTTCGTTTTTGTGCACTTTGTGTAGTCAGAGAACAGGGTTGTTTCGTGCATTTTATAGTTGCAAATGGCGGCCTCCAATCCAGCGAAGCTCCTGCTTTCGATCACTGTCGGTGATGGTCGAAATTTTGCTTTCAAGTGGATGAAGAGTGTTTATACAGAGTAAAAAAAAATCGAAAGTGGAAAAGACTTTAAAAATTTGAAATTTAGACTCTTGGGGTGATTAAAAAGCAGTCGTTGAGGCACCACCAAGTTGTTGGTTTTGCTCAAAACGCACGGACCGTTCGGTGAAAGATCATCCGCAGACACAGAAACCGCACTGAACGCACTAAATGGTAATTGCACGGGGCGCACTGTCGATGTCAATATCGTGCAAATCGTACGAATAAACGAATACGCCTTATGTCAGTCTTAATTTTGGAATTTATTGTTTTATTTTTATTTTCTGTTTTTATTCATGGTGACTCATTTAACTTGAGGCATTGAAATATCTTAGAAAATACTGGGTATACATCATATGAAAAATGTCCGAAATAAAAAGTTAATATTTTCAGGGGGGTGGAGCATTCACCAGTGCTCAAATTAGACCCCCACCCTATCCCCAGGGGTGGGCAGGGGTAACTTTGAAATTTCAATAGGAATCCCTATATTTTATTTTATACTTGGATTCTACATCAAAAATTATGTAGGGTTTATCTGAAACATTCTTTTTGATTGTCATTTAATATGAATTTATTTATTTATTTATTTATTTATTTATTTATTTATTTATTTATTTATTATTAACCAAAATCCAGATAATATGAAAAAAAATTCATTCCAAGAAAGTAACAGGTACATCATTACTTCAATTCTTATTGTAAAAAAAAAAAGTGAAACCTAATTTTTATTTTGGTTTCTATGTTGCGAATTCTGATTGCTTTTTAAGTGTAAATGAAAAACGAAGCACGTTGAATTAGATACCCGTGAATTCAGACAATGATCACTGAGGTGCCTTTGGAGTCAGAATTGGAAGAGTCGGTCAAATAAGAAATCCTTCAAAGTCAAGAGTGGAGTTGGGCAGTTGGAGATGCCAGGAATATGTCAGAATCGATGAAGATCTTCTCTTAAGCATGAACAGCATAGTAAAGCATTGTTGAAATGAAAACGAAGATGGTGAATCTGAAGATTAAGCAGAGTGATGATGACGAGATAGAATATTCCCACCATCTAATAAGCCTCAATTTTAAAGGAGATTAAGCCATACCTCCTGTATGGCAATGACGTTCCACTGAATCTTCTCAATTTGTGTAGTTCTGTGAACAAAAAATTATGTTCCTTCAGGTTAAATGTCGATAACCTGTATTTTTCTGAAATAAAACACTTGATGAAAATTTTTAGACTTGATTCATATGAAAACTGGATAATAAGAATAGATTTTTGGGTCCCTTGAATTTCATATAACTGGGGTTGATTAATATTTTTTATTGCAGATTCATTCTGGAACGAAATGTGGTGGTTTCCAATTGAAGAAACCGCAGTTAACCTACGATTAATTATTATTCTAAAGATTATTAGAATAAATGCCGTAGTTATTAGTTTTTCTAATTTTCACTGATTACACTGAAATCTATCCCAATAAAAAAAAAGTTTCAGATTAACCTGTAGGGTTACTATAATTGTTGATGTAGAATCCAAATATGCAATAAAAAATGGGGGTTCTCCTGCCCTACCCTCAATTAGCACAAGTGAATGGCCCTCTTGAAAACATTAACTTTTTATTTCAGATATTTTGTTCATACTTTCTGTGATATTTCGATGTCTCAAGTTAAATGAATCACCTTGTATGTTTCGATTGCTTCGGTTATGAAGATGAATTAGTTTGTTTAATGGAGCATACATTTTGCATTCTTTTCTAAAGTTACATATTCATGTCTATGAGTTAGAATATATTGTGCATAGGTGGAAAAGTTAGTGTTGTATCTCATTGCTCTTTCTAATATGTTCTTTATAATGTCTTTTGAAGTTGTGTGTGGTGCCTCCGTTGTAACCTTTTCCACAGGAATTGCAATTTAGCATGTATACTCCCTTGCCCTGATACGAGTCAATATTATTAGTAGTGAGGAAAATGAAGAAAGTTCATTTAATAGAATTATTTGAAATTTTTAGGCCTTGTTTATCAAATATATTTGTAATTTTATATGTGTTTTGTTTATGAAGGAAACTTGTCTGATTAAGATTTATACCGTTAAGGGCGGTTCACATTCAGCGATTTTGCGTTGAATTCGCCGTATCTGGCACATTGGATGCGATTTTGGTTGCCGGAGCCGTTTCACATTCAGTGAATTTGCGGCGGAAAGCAGGTTAAAGCCGATAACGGTGCGGGTTTTCGAATTCCAACCGTGTTGGAATTTTCAGAAGTCGCTCCTAATGCGCAGCCAATCAGCTACGAGTGAGCATCTCTCCAGTCCCAGAATTGTTAGCAACTGTTTCTAACCTACTTCCGCCAGTCAAGTCGGCCATATTGAAATTCACCGATAGCGTGTTTTCTGTGCAGGTGTGTCTCATTTTCTGTCATGTTTCCTAAAAAAAAATATAATATATACATGTACACGATGCCAGGAAAGCCATGTTATCACGATATATATACACGATGTCTAGAAAGCAACAGAGACTAGATGAAAGAACAACTGATCGAACAACCAATCAGAGCGGAGTTCGCATAGCTGGGGTGGATGGGGAGGACGCAGGCTGAAAGCAGAGAAGGAAGTTCGCCTAGCTCCCCGTTTTGTTCCTACTGAATGTGAAACGACTCCGCATTTTAACACGCTAGTCTTTGTGATGCCTAGCAAACACCTGGATTCGGGAAAACACTTCACTCAACGAAGTCGCTGAATGTGAACCGACCTTTAGTTTGATGTTTGCACTGTTAAATTTTATGATTATTTATTTTTAGATTTATAATATTTTTTATGTTCATGAAGAGTAAAATCATAATTTAACTTTCTTATCAGGTTAATTAGGAAACCAGATAATCATTCTTTCCCAATAATATATTTTCAAACTGCGGGAAAACTATTTCATAAATAACCTTCTGTTTCTATTCTTGAAGAAAAATAATAAAACTTTAATATGATAGAGGTTTAAAATATTTAAATAAATCTAAGACCACTAGCAAAATGATTAATTAAAAAGCTTTTGTATGCAATAATGTTACCCACAAAGTATTCTTGAACATATCTTGAACAGTAATTACCATAGTTCTTGAAAAGCTTTGTATCAATACATTTCATTTACTTTTGTTTTCATTATCATCATTTGTTTCATGTTTTCATTAATGAGAAAATATATGTGAAAATATTTCTTAAATAAAAAACAAAAAAACATGAATAACAAATTAAGCTATTGTTTGTCTCTACAGAGCATTACTGATATTTTTGTTTGGTTCTCTGTTTTATTGCAAACTTTTAAAATGGAATTCTTCTATAGTATAGCAAATTCTTTGCTGAATTACTTACTTCTGAAATGAAGTATTTTTAAATTAGTGAAATAAAACAAAACTAGCATTTCTTTATTTCTTTCTGTCTTTATTTTATTTGAAATTGATCAGCTACATCCTTCATCTAGTGAGGGTACTGTAATTACTTTTCTATGTTTCCTAGCAAATGCAGTCATGGCTACTTCCATCCCCTTTGACTTTGTTTTGCTATCCCCTACAGGATGGAAGCAACTTCTGCAGCTGTTCATTGTCTATTCTTCCCTGGGTTTTCTATTTAGAACTGTAAAATTCCAATCATTTCCTGATATTTGCTCTTGTTCACTGGCCCAAGAAAATCGGAAGGGCATTATAATGTGCAGGATGCTATAATGGATAAATTTCTGCAATGATCTTCCTCACCTTCCTCCTAACTTCCTTTCAACTTAGCATATTGATTTTTTTTTGTTTATTGCTTTAATCCAATCCATTTTTAAATTTATATGCATACATTATTTGCTTGCAGAATAAAGTAAAAATAATGAAATGTTATGGTAAAATTTACTATTTCATATCAATTTTTCACGTCTAGTGTAAAAATGTTTTGTGCATTTTTCTGGTATTTTAAAGTTTCTGAAAACCAATTTAGATAATTTCTATATCAGTTTGTTAATCAGTGTTTTGATTGAAATGATTTTGTGCAGACTTGAAACTAATGACTTGCACAACTCCAGTTTGTTTCTTTCAATGACAAGGATGCTGGAAGGGGCAATTTTTTGTTGAAAATATTTCTTCTTCAATAATTGGAAAAATGTTAAAAATTGATTTCTATAAAAGCATTAGGACCAAAAATGAAGATGATTTTTGTATTTTCAGTTGTTTTCAAAATAGCTATTATTGAGAATGTAACACTTATGTAAATGACAAAATTATTGATAGCCAAGATGCTAGGGACAGTTCTGGCTTAGCAATAATGATTACTGGCCAATGAGCAAAGTAATATGAAATCATGAAGATGGCAGTTTGCAAATTAACATAGGCCAGCCAATCAGAGCCTGAAAATTTGCATATCTTTAGTTGCTACAGGATCAGGCAACTAAGATACAGAACAATATGGTGACTCAATAATAAAACTGAAAATAATAAGTGACTAATCCAGAAGAGGCAAATGAAAACTAAAATAATCTGAATAAAATGGGGAAAATCAATAAAAAAAAATGCAATGCAATGACGGTATTGAAGATCATAATGAAGTTGTAATTGAAGAACGGCGATGAATACAAAATAATAAATGCACTTTATATATAATCTTGGACAATTCTAAGTAAAAGGTAGATCTCAATTTTAGATGATTATTGACTGCGATGAACACATGACTTTAATATACTTCTGCGGCTTTCACCAAAGTGATTTTTCTGGTCATGGAACGCTTTCAATTCATTGTTTTGTTAATTTCGCTGAATTTGTGTTGTTTGCTTTTAGAATCCTGTAGAAAATGTGGACTTGATGTTTCCATATATACAGGGTGTATCTAAAGCCCTGTCACAAACTTCTGGTGGTGATTCCCTGCAGCAAGATGAAAACAAAAGTTCATATAAACACGGTTCGGATAAAGAACTGTTTATGAGATTTCCGCAGTTAAAAGTGAAGTTTCAGCAGTTGGTTTTGTACTCTGTGACATGCGAAGAAGCTACAACAAATTCTTGAAGTAACATCCCATTTATTGCTTATTTATTGATAACTTCAGGTGTACCTAAACAACCATTCAGGGGGGTGAAATGGGTACTGTGGTAAAGGGTTCGTTATCCCCCCCCCGAAAGGTTGTTTAGCTTCTCCGCATGTCACCTGCCATCCACAGAGTACAAAACCAGCTGCTGAAACTTCACTTTTAACTGCGGAAATCTCATAAATGGTTCTTTATCCGAACCATGTTTATATGAACTTTTGGTTTCATCTTGCTGTGGGGAATCACCACCAGAATTTTGTGACAGGGGGAAAATGTAGGATAATAATTACATAGTGTGATTCTATGCATCAATCTAAACAAAAAGTTCCTTATTGAAAATGTCTAAAACTCAAAATTTAGTGTCTAAAAAAAATGGTGCCGTTACATCATTTATGAACTTTCTGCACCAGCAGTTCACATAATGAACTGCGCTATTGATGAGATAACTGCAGCAATTGTTGAGATTAAATGACATTTTCTGCCAGCTTTGCGGAAACTTCGCATGACATTTAGACCCTTAAAATTTGAGTTTTGAACATTCTGCATAAGGAAATTTAAGTTTGTTATCATCCAAAGGACCACGCTAGGCACTTATTATCCTACATTTTCCAGACACCCTGTATATACGTTAATGGAACGCCTGCCTTAATTAATGGTAGCGTTCTTCCTTCTAGAATTGCTCACCCCTTTGTGGACAGTTTCCATTGGACTTAGAAATTTTCAGTGGCAAGTTTTTTTTGGCCCACCCTGTATATGGAATTAAGCTCTCTTCCCGCTGTTTCCACATTGGATGTTTTACATATGGTTTATATATAATTGACATCTACAATCGACCTGGATATCTCAAATTTCACGGGAGCAGAAAAAAACTTCGAGATAAAGAGGTTTTGAGATATGGAGGGTTTCTTTGAAATCAAGATTTTTAGTTTAAAAAAGGTATTGTGAGAGTATAGAGAACAATATGAGATAGAATGATACGTGTATAGAGTTACGCAATGTAAAGTGGTCCCACTAAGGTCAGAAACGCTCAACTGTGCATACTCAAACATCAAAACTTGCCAAGAAGCTCAAAAAAATTTTCGTGATTTTTTCGTTGTGCATGAGAATCGTCTAATTTTATCAAAAGTGATATCAAATTTCAGTACAAAAATTGTCTTTGTCTTTGTACAAAAATTTCTCATAATGAAAAAGATCTTAACTCTCTGATGCATGTAAATGGTATGCATTTTGCTGGCGCGCGAAGTCAAAATTCGACATAGCGAGGTTTTTCAAGAAAAAGTTTTGAGATAACGAGGGAAAATTACATTGAATTAATAGTGAAAACACAGGGAGATAGCGAGGTTTTCGAGATAACAAGGTTCGAGATACCAAGGTTGGACTGTATATACCAGTCAGCGAAGAGTTGTTAAGCCATGCAGTCCATCGCCACCCATAATTCAATTTCTTCATCTAACAAGGGGACCGCACGGACATGTCATCATGGATTGTTTGAAATTTTAGGAGGTCAATCTACAATATTAATATACCTTCTGTGTAAAAGGATTTGAATCAATGGCCTTTCGTTTCAGAAAAAAAAATTTTTACATTTACTATCGTAATGCCAGATAAGTCAAGTGGGAAGAAAGGTATTCAACTTAACAGTGGTGCCGCAGTGGCTAACATCAGGCCTGTGATTTCCTGGCCCGGGTTCGATTCCTGCCTTTTTTTTTTCATTTTTTGTTCTTTTGTGTTTTCCGCCATTATTATTTGTTTGCACTTTGCATAGTAACATTCACATACATAAGCAACGATTGCACATAGTGCGAATAGATCTGTATCGTTTCTTTTTCATTTCACATGCCAAATTAACATCAGTTTTCTGTTTTCGGTTACTGTGGAAACGGGTTTGGGGGAGGGGTGGAGAACGGATCCGTCATCGCACCGCCATCACCACCACGTTGCCGCCAATCACAGATCAGCAATGACGATCCATGAAAATGTTGTACAAAGCATTTTGCATATGTTTTTTTGATCTGTGATGTTGCTTATGTTACTACGCAAAGTGCAAACAAATAATAATGGTGAAAAACAAGAAAAAAAAATGAAAAAAAAAATGACAGGAATCGAACCCGATCCAGGAAATTAGAGGCCTGACACATTAGCCACTGCGCCACCACTATTAAGTTGAATACCTTTCTTCCCACTTGGTTCATCTGGCACTACAAAGTAAACGTAAAAAATTTTAGGTTTTTGCTCCGTAACGAAAGGCCATCGATTCAAATCCTTTTACACAGAAGGTACATCAATATTGTAGATTGACCTCCTAAAATTTCAACCAAATCCGTGATGACATGTTCATGCGCTCCTCTTCTAAGTAGGATAATATTAAGTCCTTAAGAATAAACATTGCCCGAAATTAATAATAAAGAAATTGATTAATTATCTGTCCCTTTACTGTTCCCTCAAGTCATAAATCGACTTTAGGCCTAAAGATTTACCGCCTCACATGAGGCGAATGCTTAGAGCAAAGGCACGAAAACATACAAGAAATAAGGGGGGGGGGGCGATGTGTTCATTGACAAGCAAATGCATTTGATTATACGATGAAGCCACTCTCCGCTCGTTGTCGCTACTTGGAATGTCCATTGCTCTCGAAGTTGAACTAGAGAAGTTATTAATTTTATTCATTTGTTGGGGTTTTTTATAAAAGCTCCTTTCACCGTACCAGCTAGACGCACCCATGTCCTGCCTCAATGCTGTCGACTTGTGTCATGCAAACCCCTTTAAACAGGCAGTGAGCTACAGGACAATCGCTTGGTCCCATTCACTGTCGCACTGATGACAGTTGATCACCCTGGTCGTCTGCTTCTCGAAACTTATTGTAGATATCGGGAACACCTGCTCATTCAAGATAAACATGTGTTTCTGTGACAACAATTCACTTCTGAGCAGTTATGTCACACTTTGTTAAAGCATCCATTGCTTTTCCCGATGAGCGAGCGTTCCATGCCACCACTCTCACATGCTGCTGCTGCTACTACTCACTCCCCCTGCAATTTTTTTTCTTTTTGGGGGGGGGGGCCCCCCCCCCACTATCAAAGAACGGTTCTCATGCCAAAGGAAGTGTAAAAAGGGACCACCGAACAAACTTAGGAGAACAAAGTAAAGTGCAAAATTAAAATAATCAAGCACAAAAAGGACATCAATAAAATATATAATACAATAGAATATCAAAAGGGAGAAAGTGCTGCTGATCAGAACGAGACAATTAAATAAGAAACGTTAATTATGTTAAGTTATTCATAGTGGCAGCACCAGCCATCACACGAGCATCAATAGTAGCTTTAGGTGAGTAAAATATTTCAATTTGCTGTGAAACTCTTGAGATACAGGTTCAGATGGTTCGCTGGTCAGTTTGTGGGTTTTAATGTTCTAGAAGTGTTCTTTTTTTCCCAGATCTCTGGTGAGGGATATATTGTATGCCAGTAAAAAGTATTTATTTTCTCTCATAGGAACTAAAACCGTGTCATCCGTGATCTTCTTTTTCATCTCTTCGTTTTTGATTAGGCCATTGATACTTTTGGAAAGGTATTCATTGCAGGTGGCAAAATGTCTAATTTCAAAAGTATCTTCATTCTTTTTTTGGCCAGTGGTAGGATAAAACATCTCAGGCAGGGAAAGTGCCACCACTTCAGACTTTCTTCATTTAATTAAAATTCCTGGTCATGAGAGAGGCCACTTCTTCAGGACTTTGTCTTTAATCTTGTAGATCCAATATTTTTACTTTTTTTATTTTTTTTTTTACATTCTGTTTCTTAACTTCGTTCGTTTTCAGTATTAACTCATTTTCCTGGAACTTTACACAGTGACATATTTCCAATGATAATACATGTAAAAGCATGTTTTTTTGTTGTTTTTTTTAATTTAATATATTTCTTGTTATGTGTCATTCTTCCTGCCAAAATTTATGTTGCTGCTAAAAGTATGTACACTTATAGCTGTTGGCTCTGGTGGTAGCGTCCTTACCATACTTGTTCCAGTACCAAACGTCAGCTGCTCCCCCACACACATGAGCCACAGATCACATGCAAGCTGTCTTGGCTGATCTAGAGGGGTTGATTCCCTCTCTTCCCTAGTCCACCAGCTAGAGCTCATTGGCTAGTAGCTTCCCTTTGACCACCAAGAATAAATTACAAGTGCATTAGCACTTGGTTCATAGTAAGGGTGGGTGGTTATCAAAAGTAATCACATGCACAAGTTTGTTCCATCAAGAATAAATGTTACAGCACCTCACCAACCTTCATTAGCTGATGAAGACTCACAGATTAAGTAAAGATAAATAACCGGAGAAAATGCTCCAACAATTGGTAAATTTTTAAAAGTGAGAAATGAAAATTATGTGGTGATGTCAGAGGTCATCATCATCATGATACAACTTTCTGTGAAGGAAGAGTAATTAGAATATTTCCCAGAATAAATACTTTACAGCATATTTAAGGGAGACCTTACTTTATACAAAAAAAAATGTAGAAAAGTCTATTACAGACAGTCTGAAAGTTTTGCTCTGATGATGCTATTTAAGTGACACAAAAGATTATGACAAAGGTTGTGCTGTGCGTCATGATAACAGATAGCATTAAATGCAATTTTTTTTTTTACTGAATCTTGTAAAGAGTATAAATTGAAAATTCTAAAGGAATATAATGTAAGATACTTTTACAAATGGAGGCTTATTTCAGTGCAAATACCAGATTTAAATATTAGAACTAGGAAAAAAACCTTAAATATACAAAAGGGATTGTGATTTTTTTTTTCATGGGTTGTTTTATGCTTATTATTATTATAAAAACAACAATAATTTGGTAATATAATGAATTAAATACCGGTTTCTTTACTTTGTATTTTAGTAAAGGCTGATTTATTAACAAGAAAGGAAGAAAAGAATCTACTATTCCACATAAATGAATTTCATAAAATAAAAACTCATATGTACATTTCGGAGCTCTCTGTCTCATTCATCAGCGAGAAACAACAAGACTTTCTCACTGATGAAGAAGATGGAGAGCTCCGAAATGTATTTATGAGATTTTATTTTATGAAATTCATTTACGGTATGTGGAATAGTGGATTCTTTTCTTCCTTTCTTGTTAACCTAGTGTCTACAGTTTTGGCTGAATATATATTTTATTTCTGATTACTTATCTAAGTCATAACAGAAAATGTTCAGAAAACCAAATTGTTATGATGAATGACAGCAGTTGATAAATACAGGCCATCACATCAAAAAATTTCAGTTTAACGATTCCCAATAAGTTTCTGAAATAAGGAGTTGAAATATTTGTATTAGAAATCTTTTATGTATGAATCATCTTATGTATAATTCAGTTTTTGTTGTAAACATTTGCATTTTAAAATGTAATAACCTTTATTTTTATTTCTGAATTATTCACTGAAATTACATTCAACTAAAACATTCCTTGAACATGCCTGATAACTAGAATTTTTCTTCACTAATATTTTTATGCAGAATAAAAGGTCTTCAATAAAATTAGACGAGTGTTTAAAAAACTGTCTGCAAATGTCTTTTTGTTGTTTTACTCTTCAGTTTCCTTAATATTTTTCTTAATTTCAAGTTTTTCCTCCCTCTTATATGGTGAATAAAGTATAATTTGATAAAGATATTTTTTTTCTTCTCGCAGCCTGAAGGTTTTATGTCCTTAAAGGGAACTGTAGGGAAGAAATACTTTAGATTTTTTTTTCCAAAATATATTTAACTTAGAAAGTCTGTTTTCCTTGCATTCTCCTTACTTTTTCTTCCTTTTCTTCTTTTCACTACTTTTTTTAATATTAACTTTTTGACTCTGGGAAATGACTGAGGGTCAACAGAACAGGAAAACCTCTCAAGGAGGTCAATGTCTTCAGGTGTAGGAGAGAGTGAGTGAATGAGTTAAGTTTTAATGCAAGCCACCATACATACCTTAGTCGTACCCTACAAAGTTATTTTTGCTACTGATGTTGGGAAAGGATCTGGTTGTTTTGCCTTTGTCATAAATTGAGGTGGGGGAGGGTGATTGTTAAAAAGTAGGAAAGAGTAGTTGAGGGCTCCATAATTTCTGCTCGAAAGGAAGAGTATGTTTAAAGATATAAATTTTTGTTTTTATTGATAGAATTGTAGGGAGGCACAATGTAAATAAGCTAATTTGATGCTTGCAAGATCATACTGATCTGTAAAATAAACAAGGAAGGCCGAATAGCATATCACTTCCTTTTTTAATCCAAAATGTTTAAAAAAAAATTAATGTGTCTTTCTAAATGTTATTGTCCCTCATGTGAAAATAAAACAAGGAGAATGTTAGAGATGTTACTTAGCTCATTGTGTGCTTGTGAATTGCATTAATTGTTTTAATTAGGACTGTAACCGAAAGAGAAAATTAAAAATGTTATGTACATATCCTACCTTCAAAATATCATCTAATGTTTGAGATTAAAATTACTAGGATTATATATTGTAAACCTAGAATTATTATAATAATAAGTGTTTATACCATATTTTTATGGTATACTTATTTGTTGAAGTTTATATGTTAAGATTGCTTAGCTTCTGGTATATTATAATGTTAAAATTCTTTTTCATTGCATTTATCTACTGTAGTTAATTTAATAAAGATTAAAACAATAATATCAAAGAATGTATCTCTGATTGACTGTGACCCAATTTGCCACTACGTATTGCAATTAACATATTGTTGAGGAAAGGAGTTAATATAATGATGAGCAATTTTTTTCCTAATTTTTTTTTTTTTTTTACTACATGTATCTCATTTATTGTTAATATATAAAAATTTAGAAAAATGAGTAATTAATGCATCTTTGTTTTTAACTCCCATTTATAAATTTTGGATCAGACGGGAAAGCATGATCACTGAAGTTTTTACAATTCTTTTTGTGTTCATAAATGTAATAGTTTTGCCCAACAGGAGAGATATTATAAATGGTTTCCTGTGAAGGCATAAGAAATCCAAAGATATTTGTTATAATGGGAAAAGTGTTACAGGGACTTCATGTGTTGGCTTCTCTGAAGTGCACAGCACATGGTGATTGTCATAGAGTTTTAATCAGGCATCATTTGCTTGGTTATTCTTTGAGGACTCTTTATTTTAACCATGATAAAAATAGATTAATTTAAATATAGCTTTATAGTGCTATTTTGATAGCTTCTTTAAATCAATAAGCATTGATTTTTTTTCTTTCTGTTGCCTTCTATATATAACATCGTCATTATTATTTTCAAGCAACATCTATCCACTCTAGGGTGAGGTCTCCTTCAAATTTTTTCCATCCACAAAGGCATGGTTAATTTGGAAGGAAAATTGGCTTATAAGCCTCCACAATGGCCAAAAGCAGTCTGGAGGCTGTTAGTAGGTGTTAGAAAGAACAAACACAAACGTTCATGCCATTTGGAATTCAAACCCGCTGAAGAATTTTATTGAAGATGAATAAAAAAAAAAAAAAAGGACAGGTAGCATACATATTCTACCACAATTATGGTTAAGAGTTATAAAAGTTCGTTGTAGCAAAATACAGTAGATTTTATGAACTATACCTTCAAATAACCGTCAGTACTCAATGAACAATAACCCAATCAATGTTTACAGAATAATTCTCACTTTTATTTCATTATATGTATACAGGGTGTTTATGAATTCCATTGCCAGACTTGGAGAGGTGGTAGGAAGGTCAAAACTAACAATCATTCCGAATACCATTTTCCCCACAAAAACGTTGTAAACGAGTTAAAAAGGTGTAAAGATCCTGACCAACCCCTGTGAATGCTGCACGCATAGCAGGAAATTAGCAATGAAAGCACTAATTGGTGAATCAAAACGCACTGGTGATCACATTCCTCATTGAGAATGACTAGGCAGAGTCCGTGAAATACGTACAAGCAGAAGCACCACATGAACAAGTTCACATATGCAGAGGTGGCAGACATGCAGCTGTTGTACGGCCAGGCTCATGGCAATGCACGAGAAGCTGCAAGGCTCTACCGCGAGAGGTTCCCTCGTAGACGATATCTTTGTCGTGCAACATTTGTGGCGATTGACAGGCGCTTACGGGAAACGGGGCAATTTCTACCCAGCAGGCATGACACTGGTTCTCCAAGAACTGTGTGAACACGAAATGTCGAAGAGGATGTGCTGCAAAGATTTGCAGATAACCCATCCACAAGTACCCGTGCAGTTGCACATGATATGGGCATCAATCACACGATTGTATGGAACATTTTGCATTAGCACCAACAACATCCGTATCACAAACAGAAAGTTCAGGCTTTGGGACGTGGAGATTATGTACCACGCATGGAATTTTCTGAATGGCATCTACAGAGTGTTACTAACAGTCCTGCATTCGAAACACTTGTGTTATTTTCGGATGAAGCACGATTCACCAAGCAGGGCATGTTCAATTGCCACAACAGCCATAGTTGGGACGAACATAACTCTCATGCCACACACATCTCCAGCCATCAGGAACGCTTTCATGTCAACATTTGGGCTGGAATTCTACATGACCAGATTATTGGACCGCATGTAGTACCTCCAAACCTGAATGGAGAGCATTACCTCACATTTCTTCAAGATATACTGCCTGGACTGGTGGAAGATATGTCTTTGGAAGTCAGATGGCAGATGTGGTTTCAGCACGATGGAGCACCAGCACATTTTACCTGGGCTGTGCGTGAGTTTCTTGATCAAACCTTCCCTCAACGTTGGATAGGTAGAGGTGGCCCCATTAACTGGCCACCGAGATCATCGGATTTAACGCCGCTGGACTTTTTCTTATGGGGTCATTTGAAAAGCCTGGTTTATGTTACTCCAGTAGCCAATGTTGATGAGTTGAGAGCAAGAATCTTTGATGCCTGCAGAGAGGTTCAGCAAAGACCAGAATTTGAGAGATTGCGACAGAACATGCAATGGAGATGCACGTCCTGCATCATAGCCCAGGGTCGCCACTTCGAACAGTTGCTGTAATTGTTCAATGTAACATTGTAATAACCGTTTCTGCATTTGAACAAATAAATTGTCCGGAGCTGCATGTCACGATTCACCAATTAGTGCTTTCGTTGTTAATTTCCTGCTTTGCAGGCAGCTCTGCGGGTGCCGTGCAGTGCAGCATTCACAGGGGTTGGTCGGGATCTTTTCACCTTTTTAACTTGTTTACGTTTTTGTGGGAAAAATGGTATTCGGAATTGTTAGTTCTGACCTTCCCTACCACCTCTCCAAATCTGGCAAAGGAATTCATAAACACCCTGTATATACATGATGACTTGGGAGTATTAGGGCGTAGATCCTCAGATCTCGTGACCTTGGAGAATGCCAGTGTTTGCGGTGGCCCAGTTGGTAAAGCTATGACCTAGAGACTCGTGGTCCTTGGTTCGATTCCAGGCTGTGGAATTTTTTTTTCCTTTTCATTTATGATTTAATTATATAAACATAAAGCATAGCTTCAGTATTTCCACTATCACTGTAATGCTGGGTGCCCACTTAGCGCGATGATAGCGCGATTCTATCGCTTTAAGTCATATGCGCATGCGCAACAAACGCCAGGCGATCAATTCGCTTCTCTGTGCCCACTTGGCGCGACGGCCACGTGACTGAATGCGCATGCGCTATCTACGCGATCATTTCGTTTCCCACTTCAAGATTTCGTGCTTCCAAAATCAGAATTGGATATTTCGTGCATACAGAATTGCATATTACTTGATATCTTCAATCAAATTTTCCGTAGCGATATCCGACCATCTCGAAGTAGGTGCTGCCATGATTGCATGTGCCACGTGATTCGAAACTGTTTTCTGATTGGGTGCGATGGAGTCGCGCGATCGAAAAGCTCTGACATGCAGAGCTTTTCAATCGCCTTAGATGCGCCACAGATTAGCCCTCGTGACGTCACTCTGCGCATGCGTGCTTCACAAAGCGATAGAATCGCGCTATCGTCGCGCTAAGTGGGCACCCAGCATAAGTGAATTTTCATCAACTTGCTGATGATTTTGAAAGGAGAAATTCCTGATGTACAAGCTAGATGCATGCCTTATCATTGGGCTTCCACTTTGACTGCTTAACATTCTTTAGGACACTTAGAGAGAGCTTAGCTGTACCAGTTTCAACAGTGGCCCAGTTGGTAGAGTTCCCTAGTTTGAATCCAGATCACGGAATTTTTTTCCTTTCCTTTTTCATCTATATTTAATGTTTCCAGTTAGGAAACTTAAAAATTTTTCTTTGTGTTCTTCCTTATTTTTCAAAGTAATTTCAACGTATCTTGCACTCGACAGCGGGAATGCAGGAGATGATAATTCGACTGATGTTTGTATCAGGAGCTTGAATAGGTTCTCGCTGTTTTTTTTTCGTGAAGATGAATGCTTTATTCACAACAATGAATAAAGAACATGTCATTGAAAGTATTGTCCATTGCTGGCCACTACTTTCTCCCATCTTTCTGGCAGCATACAAATACTTTGTCGAAAGAACAACTCATCTTTTGAGGTTATTCACGAATCGACCCATTTTTTGGCGTCTTCATACGAATTCTTCTCAGCCAGGCCATGCGTCATCGATCGGAACAGCTGGTAGTCGGATGGAGTGATGTCTGGTATATATGTTGGGTGGGGGTAGGACTTTCCATTTGAGCGTTTTCTGGTAGGTTTTGACCAGTTTTGCAACATGCGGCCGAGTGTTGTCATTCTGCAAAATGACTGTTGTATCACTCCTCGTATTGCGGCCGTTTTTCCTTCAATGCTCAGCTCAAACGCATCAGGTGACTGGTAGTATGTTTCCACAACATTAGATGGCTCCGTGAGTTCCTGATGTTGCACAGAGAGCAATGTTAAATCAGTTCTCAGTCAACCGCCGTGCAAGTTGGATGTAACCCGAGTTGGACAACGCTCGTATATCAAAACAGCCGTTCTCTATTTTGATTTCTGTTACTTATTCTGGAAAATGAAATCTGTAATCATGTTCCAGAATAAATTTTCCAGAAGCATGAAACGTATGAAACATTACAGGCTTCATGAGTCCAGAACATGAAACCTGTATGTTGTCAACTACCTTAATAAACATGAGAAGCAAAGTGTTGGCGTGTTGTTAAATGTCCGTACATTTCGTCCATTCCTTGTCTTTTCATCTGTATATTTCACATTTTCCACCCATGCTTGAATTCTCATAAAAAAAAATAGTTGCCATGACTTATGCCCCAACCCTCGTATAAAACTATAAAATTCTATATAGCCTATCTTATTCCAATTCCTGAATAAACTGTTTGCATATTTCTGTTCATAATTTGGCTAAGATTTTTATCTCGGTATTCTTTTAACTTAAAATCAATAAAGAGCAGGTCATTTTTCGATTTCACTAATAAACAGCTCTATGTAAATTGACATTTATATGAGACATTTTAAAAAAAGATGTTTACAGCAAAATTAGCCTGAAAAAATTCCCAGAAAAATAGCACGACAGTTATTTTTCCCAATATACATATGCTGCAAATTTTAACAGGTGATAATTTTTTATAATTTTTTAATAATTTTAGTTCAGAGCAACGGAATCATCACCAGTGCACCCCCCTCCCCTTTTATATCCTATTGATTCTATTCGAGTGAGCAACAATTGAGGTGCCTTGAAAATGGGTCTGGTTGAATCTTTATAGTTGACATTGCGCACGCTCCCACAGAATTCCATGTTACTCCGTTTTGGGAAACTATTTAGTTGACAAGGAAGGGATCATAAAGATTTCAAGGCTGATACATTTTTCTCTAGAACTTTTTTTGAGTTGATCTCAGATTGACCTCTGTTGAATGAATGAGGCTTTAGCGGTAATGACTACAGGACTGGAAACTCCTTTCGCTCGTATGACGTCATCAACTTCCCCCTATCTGAAGAAGTTTTTTCGCCATGTTCAGTAAATAGCGAATATTTGTTCATTTTATTAAATAAATAATAAAAATTTTCGAAATTAAATTATGTATTATGCAATTATGCAGTTTTATTTAATTATTTACTTAATCTTATAGTAACGAAAATTTTGATATCAGTTGCCCTTTAAGGGGAGGCAGAGAACATCAAAAAGATTGAGAATTGCATAATAAGAACCCATGACTGGAAACATCATGGGAAAGTGGTAGTGGAGGTAAAAGAAAATGATAGGACACAAGACCGAGATTTCCGGAAACATTTATTCATGTAAATATAACAAATATCATAGTAGATGATTCCATTTCAGAATGCTACAGATGCTCGAAGTTTCTATTCAAAACACGTTGTACACAAGCCCGAGACCCTCCTATAGCGGCAGCGACGGCACTCGTACTGATACTCGGATTTTTCTCTATGACATCCAACACATTTTGCAGCATGGCGGGCGTACGAGTCACATGTAGCCTGCCCTCACTATGCATGTTACTAGTGTTTTTCCTAAGTATTCGATATATTGATACTTTCAAGAATTGGTATCGGGTATTTCTACCGATACCAAAATGTATCGATACCTAGGGCTTTGTCCTTTTAACAAATTGATGTTAAAAGAGTTCAAAACTTTCTTTATCATTCAGCAGAGAGCTTTATAGACCTCCAAATGGGATTGTGGCCTTTAAAATCACCCAGAATTAGGAAGAGGCTCGGAAGTTCACACAGCAGAGATGACGAAGATTTTTCATCCGTATACTGATCCAGAGGTAGATACAGTGAACATACTGGAAAAGACAAACCCCCAAGGACACGAACCTCTTGGATTTTCTTTTTCTTCCGACAAATAGGACAGTCTCTTGAAAGGGCAGAATGGGCTCCCTTGTAATTACAGCACCGGAACTCGTTTGAACAATCTTCCGTCTCATGTTCGGGCAGGCCACACTTGCAACAAACTGCATTAAAATGACAGTTTGTTCTCGTGTGGCCGTACTTCTGACATTGGAAGCATCGCAACGGGGGTGGGGATAAAGGGTCTCACGTGACAGTTGTAACGTGCTAAGAAAGGAAAACTTCTTGGCACGTACAGCCACCAACAAAGCAAAAAAAAACCCTTCCTGGCTACTTACCCTCTCAGAATCAACTAGAAATGATTCTACCAAGATTAATGGTTTCTTCCCTTAAAACATGAAAATTAAGAATCCCACTAAACCTCAGCGAGTGCAAAAATCGTAAGAGATAATAAAGCTTTAACAATTAATATCTAACCCTCGCCAGAAAAAGAATTAAATTAAAAGATAAATAAAATAAAAAAAATAAAAAATGGACCGTTTTTTTAAATAAAGTATCGATATATAAAAAGTACTTTCCAGTATTGATACTTTATCAGTTAGGAAAAACACTACATGTTACTTCTTAAAGTCTCGCATTCGCACAAATTGTGACGCACATGCGAAAAATTAGACATTCCCTCTCCATTTTTTTATTTTACATGCCAAACCTCAGATGAAAATAAGATCGGTTCCCCTTGACAAATATAATGATATATATAATGATATATATCGGTTCCTCTGTTTATAATGAAATATATATTTTTTACAATTCGAAAGTTTTTAAATTAAAAAGAAAATTAATTAGATAGCTGATGTAACGACAATTATTTTTTCTTTTAATTATTCTTAAATTTTTATCAGAGAAGCTAGTGAAATTGTGATTATGGACAATATTTAATTTTATGAGTTAAATTATTTTTTCTATCATAAATTTAAACATCAGGAAGTCAAGCAAATTCACATCCACATCTACATGAACATTTATGCTGAATATCCTTCGGTTTAACTTAAGTTTTTGAATTGTTTGCGGTCATGAATTAAAACAAGTATTAACTTAATTGTGACATTGACTACACGTGTTCCTCGAAAAATGCTTCATAAACTGAGCATATTTAAGAATCAATCAAATTAAACAATCTACATCAGAAGGAAGCTTATTTGCAAGTGAAAGAGATTTTTCTGTCTTCTGGTATTTTGGAAAGAAACAACTGAAAGGTGGTATTTGGTGTCTAGAGTTACATGTGTATAAGCTGGATTAGGCATAGGTATATGGCAAAAATACGTGGTTTTTCCTGAGGTTAAGTGGCAAAAATACATGGTGCTGAGGTTAAGTCGTGTCCAGGAGAAATGCTCTCAGTAACAAGCGCATTTTTTTTTTATATTTTTGATTAAGAGTTTATTTGAATGTGACATTCTTCATATTTGATGTTGCACAATTTTATTAACTGGCGTCGGTCAATATATATTTTTGGAGTTCTTTTGAGCAGTCTTTTCACATCGATGGGGGAGATATATTCAAGCTGATCGATAGATGTCTAGAAATAACAAAACTCTCATGGATGTTTTCATAAATGTTGACAATTCATACAAAAGAACATGTGATGAATCTATTCTCTGGTTAAGGAAAATAAGTGTTCCAGAATTTGCAGCATTGCCTGTATATACACTCATTTTAAGGCTTATTTGTCCCGATATATGGTTTTCTGTACTGATTTATATAACATGTCCCCAAATGTAGGATATGATAAAATAGTTGTACATACTTACCAATCAACGAGTTGGCACTAATTTATCTGATTTATGTCTTATCATAAATTCTCATGATGATATCAGATAATAGATTTGGTAGTTAGGATTCTGTTATATTGCAATTATTTTCTTTATAAACTTTTGATTATGTTTAAAAATCCAACACAATGAGAGTAATTATTATTATTATATTGAACAATTTTTACTGTTGAAGTTCTATAAATGTAAGTAAAGGAAAATGCTAACCTGGTAGTTTAGATTTAAGCTATTTAACCTGTGAACATATTCATTGGACTTTACAGGGTTTGTATAAAAAGTCCTGACGTGACTAGTTTGCAACGTGCTCGTACCGAGCATTCTCGATAATATGGGGTCTGACCTTCAAAACGCGCCAAGCGTCAGTCACCTGTGGGCATTGTTCAGGCTAGATCGAAGTTTTAGTGGACCCCTGTCGAGTGACTCGGTGCAAGCTCAAAATGCAGCAAAAGCCGTCAAATTTTGTGTTGGACTTGGGAAATCGGGTACGGAGAAGCTGGCCATGATTCGCCGCCAAGTGTTCAAGGATGAAAGCATGTCACAAAACTGCAGTTTTTAAGTGACACAAGCTCTTCAAATATGGCCGAGAGAGTGTGGAGGACGAGCCCTGTGCTGGACGGCTGTCGACGTCAAGAACCGACGGCAATGTGCAACGTGTGTGTGAAGAGCTGAATTCAGACCGTCGGTTAACCGGGTGAGGCTAGCCATCGCCAGAAATTGCAAATTGCTTCACGACAATGCACCCAGCCACACATGCTCCAAGGTGATCGACTACCTGACACAAAACGGCATCGCGACGATTCCCCAACCCCCTTACAGGTCCTGACCTGGCTGGCCCCAACGCACTTTTTCCTATTTCCAAAAGTGAAATCCTCCAACAAAGGACACCACCATTTGACCCTAAATGCTGTCAAAGAAGCTTGCACACGTACCCTTAATTAAGGACCTTCTGGAATGCACTACCAGGGAGCCTTCGAATCGTGGAAAAGCCACTGGCAAAAGTGTGTCGATGATCAAGGGATGTACTTTGAAGAATTTTAAGGTTTTGTAGCGATATCTGAAATAAATCTATTTTTCCAAAACTTTTCCTGATACTTTTTATACGCACCCTGTAGATGACCGGAAACACATAGTTTGGTGCTTGATTTTTAAAGTGAAGCATCTAATTTGTGCAATATTGAATTACAGAGCTCTTCTATGCGTGTTGACTTAGCTAAGTCATATGAACATTATTAATATGTTGGTGACACAACAAGGAGAGTACTGATTAGTATAGTGTAATTGGAATTGTTGAATAGCCTTCTCTCAGTTCTCTTCCAAATTGTAGTGCGAGTTCAATTAAGTCATTTCTGTTTGTTTCTTTTGTTACTCATTTTAATATTCTATCTTAGCTTGTTAGTTTTGTAAAACCTTTCTTTAGATATGCAAATAAAATTTTAATCATTTAAGTAAAACTGGGCTCTTTCTCACTGACTAAATTAGATGCTTGATAATTGAGTGAAGGACACTGATATGTTGGACATTTCAGAGACGGGGGGAGGGAGGGAGACAAAGGATTGGGGTTATATGACAGACCACTACTTTGCACTTTCTGCCATTTTCATTTATCTATTAATAAGTGTTTATCAAAGAGAGTTGATCATAATTAGTACGTCAATTGGCTCAATTGATTTATTGAGGTATTGGTGGAGAGTAGTGACACACTGACAGAAGGCAAGTAGCTCATGACATGACGTACAGAGCCCAGTAAGATCACAATAGATAGAGAAAAAAGGTTCCAATTACAAAGTTGTAGATTGTTGCCCATTTAGTAGACATTTACCCTTTGCATAAAGAAAACAAAAGCATAAAGCTCATAAAACTGGGGAGAAAAGTTCTATGTATGGAACACTTTCTGGACACTGCACATGAATATTCATATGTTAAACAACAAACGTATGAAATCGCTCTATTTAATACTTGCCACAATGGAAGATTGAATAAAATTAAACAAAACAATCGCTAAATTTCAACATTTCAGGATGCTTGAAACAAAGGAGAACAGGATGTCGAGGTAATTATTCAGTCAGCACTCACGATGACACATAGATAAACAATTACACCCTTCATAAGTGCTGATACTGTATATTATATCGGTCAGATATGATGGTCTTCCTGATTAGATCCAAGGGTCCAAGAGAATAATTTTATGGCCAAAAATATTGAAATTGAAAACTCCTGTCCGCCCTTAAAAGTGACCTCGCATTGGGCTCCGTGATTGGTTGATTCAATTTCCGGTATCTCACCACGCGCATTGATATAGAAAGAACACGTTTCTCTGTTCGACAACATAGCAGTTTGAATCAAAGCTAAGTTTCTTTCGTATAATGGTATAATTCTATGTTCATTCATTACGTCATTCAATTTTGTAAAACGTATGTGAGAGATGCAAATCTAAAAAAAAAAAAATAAATTCTGAGACTGAAACTGATTCTGCATACGGATCCTCCCCAATTTCCTGCCAGATCAATGTTTATATACTCAATGTGCATGTGCAATGCAATATTGTAAAATAAAATGTTATATTGAGAGTTAAATTAATCCATTAATTTATGGGACATGTTAAAAAATTAAATTAATCGTTTTAAAGTTGTCCAAAATTCTAATGAAGTCATTTCAAAAGGGACTATATTAGAGACGTGCACTCCTTCATGGCGTTAGGAGTGCAATATGGCTCAAGGGAAAGTGACCAAGAAAATTATCAAAAATTGGTTTACAGGTGCATACTTACCGCAAGTGGGAAATGAAACAACCTTCTGCCTCGATTCTTATTTAAGCCAAAATGAAAAACTCATCGTGTCTGTTATGCCAGATGGAAAATCAATCAAATTCTCACAACCCCTTACCTGGAACAACCTCAATAGCTTAAAGTCTCCATGGGTTTGCATTCCTTCCTTGGAAATTTTTTACAAAATTTTCTTCAGATTATGTGCTGGCAGAGCAACTTGACGTCGAATTACATCATAGGAATACAGTGATGGCTACAGAAACAAAGGGCAGCATGGCGCGCACGAAGGCAATGGGGCACTGAATGTCTGAAAGGGGCAATGAACGTCTGAAAGGGCCACTGAATGCAGCTAAATTCTTACTTTAAAGTTAATAAAAGTACATGCATTTCAGTTAATAAAAGTACATGCATTTTATTTATATTTTTAAGGCATAATGTTAACTTTCTAATTTCTTCTAGGCTAATCTCTTCCTTACTTTGTGATGCCACGAAAAGACATCATCTGGTAGTGCAGTCCTCAATAGTTTAAAATTGCGAATAATGATTGCATTAAGATTTTTAAACTTTTACCTTATACAGTTGATCTGTATTATCCCTCAATATTTTATTAATGCTAATTTAAACATGAAAGCTTATTGAGGAATACTTCTTCTCGCGGACGAAGCTATATATTTTGACAGTAAAGCGACCATAGGAAACCACCGCACACGAATACAAAAGGCTCAACTTGCCAGCGCGGAGGATAAAAAAAAAAACCACAAGGAGTAACCACAGATGAAAGAGACACAGATGTGTCATGTAAGGTTAAAAAACGTGAAACAACCCAAGGTCGATTCGACGGTGGCGGCACGTGGGGAATGGATTGACTCGCAGAGAAATGTAGTATTCAAAACTGTTGATTTACAGCCCGGTTTGCTCGGTTTATTGGCATTTACGGAATAGCAGATAAATCGAGAAATCTGATCACTTTCAATAATGCATCTAAACTGCGCTAGTAGAGCATTCCTAGCCTCCTTATTAGATCGACAATCCTGCTCTCTATGTTTTGTTTCACTTGTGAAATCACTGGTAATATGCAAGAAAAATGGTCTGGATTCGGGAATCTATTCTATTCAATCTTCTCGAATTCAACATTTCAACTTCCCATTAACAACACCATGATTTCTTATGTTGATGATAACTTTCTGTTTAGCACATGTGATTCAAATGAAATTGTTGATAAAATGATTAATTTGAAACGTGATCTGGTCCATGTAGATGAGTGGTACAAAAATCGTGGAATGGTATTAAATATGCAAAAAACAATAACTATTTTTAGTCAGAGTAATCACACAGAGAGTGCCAACCCAATAAATATTTTAGGTATTGAATTCGATGCCCATTTAACTTTTCAAACCCATATCCTTAAGCTAACGTCTAAGATGACAAAAATAAGTTATTTACTATATCGACTGAGTAAGAACTTGAATACAAAAGAACTTATCACTGTTGTTCACTCATATGTATATGCTACAATTGAATATGGTATCTGTTTATGGTCAACTGCCTATAGCTATCGGTTAAGAATCTTGAAGACCGCTGTAAACAAATGTATTAGAATTGCATTCAAACTAGAACGTTACCAATCAATATCTGAATTTTGCAGCAAACATGGTCTATTGTCTTTTGATGCTTTTATTGTCTATTGCAATTTAAAAACTATCGCCAATTCTGTAAGATGGAACGATCATCCGTGTCATTTTATTAAACATCTGTTCAATAGTTCGATCGAAACACGTTTACCCCAACGTTTTAAATTTGTACTTCCTGTACTATCTACATTTAAATCAAGGTCATTCCCATATAACTCACTTAAAACCTGGAATGATTTACCATATGTCATACGATCACAAATATTTACTTGCTCTCGAGAATCGTGTATCACTAACTGCAACCACTTTAATAACATTTTGAAAGCACATATACAAAAAAAGTGTATAGATTATGAATTCATGTAATATTGTCTGTCACCTTAAGCATTAGATGTACTGCATTATGTTCAGCTATGTTTTATTATTTAGTTTACTCTTCTTATCCTTCATACAAATTTGGTTATAATGAGCATGCTTATACTGATGTATTTACTCCCACGGAGTGCTTAGAAAATAAATAAATAAATATAAATAAATAAAGAATACTTTCTGAACATTGAATACCACCTATATGCAGTGAAATCCCTTAATTTGGCACTAGATGATTCTGAACATTCGAGGATTCGGAAGTCGAGGAATGCTCCCGTTTCCAGATTAAACAAAATTTTCCAGTAATGCAGAAATACTGGTGCCAGTCTATAAATAATTTCTTACATCTGATTTCATTATAAAAAATGTCAATAACAGTTTATAAACAGTTTTCCATATTAAAAATCATAATCTGGAAAAATCAAGCGTTGTCCAGCATATTATTTCAACTGAACATATGGCCCATGAAAGACAATTTTGAGATTCAATTTACAATTGAATATTCTGGAATTCATGGTAATATAAAAAACACTCCCAATAGAGTTATTGAATAGGACCCCTTAGGCCCGCATCACGACTATGTTATGAGGAGCTGGACTCGTGAGGGTCTCGTCAGAGTTGAACTCGCTGGCGGAGTCGAGTTTCCTGCCAGTTCAAATCATGTCTAGCATACGCCCATAGTCTCAAACGAGTCACTTATGAGTCGCGGAAGTGATGCAAAATTGGAGGCGTGTTCTCTAGAAAGTATCATGTAACCATGGAAACGATTGCATGTCCGAGCTCCTCATGTAGCTTTATTTGACTATTTCTATTTGTATGAATGCTTTTCTTCTTCTTCTTCTTCTTCTTCTTCTTCTTCTTTTCTTTTTTTTGCTCAGGAATTCAAAATTTTAAAAGCTTATGGGCTTGACAAACAGTTTCTCATTGGCTATTTCACTAATTTTTTATTTTGAAAAATGATTAAAATAATTATTTAATAATTAAAATTAAAAAAAAATTAATTATAATTTTAAAAGATTAAAATAGTTTTAAATATCGTGGTTCATTTTATTTTAATCATTTTCTTCTTCTGAGAATATAGAAAAGTTTCCTATTAATAAACTGTATCTGTGAACTAAAATTTTGTAAGAAACTCATGCCAGTTTCTTACAGGCTTTCTTTAGATATGCCAAATATCTTATTTTCTTTTTATTAGAAAAATAGGCATATCATTCTTTTCAATATTTTTAAATGATAAAAGCCAATTAAATATTGGATATAACGATGGTATTTTTTCTTTTTCTTTCTTTTTTTTTTTTTTTTAATCAGAAAAGCTATAGAAATTTTGATCGTATTTTAAGAGTTAAATAATTTTATTTTTTGGTATCATGAATTCAAACATTAGGGATTGAAACAAACTTATGTTCACATTCACATAAAGATTAATTCAAATTAATTAATTTATATTTTTGAAATATTTGCGGTCACGAGTTAAAAAAAAAAGTATGTTAATTTAATGTGATATTATCTGTTAAGGTGAGGTGCGTTTCCTTGAAAAATGCTTCATAAACTGAGCGAATTTCAAAAAAAAAAAATCAAATTAAGCAAGTCATATAAGACAAAAACGTATTAAATAGAGATACGCAGGAAATTTTTTTAAATATTAATTATCTAATTGATATAAATTTATAAGAAAAAGCAATAAAGTAAAAATTATTGCAATTTTACAGAGTAGCCTACATTATTATTAAAATAGTTATGAATTGTAAACATACTGTTAAATTACTCTATTTTCCATTAATGGTATGCAATTCACAACTACTGCAACTATGTATCAGGTTACTATCAAATTTTGTATTAAAATTGTAATAAAATATACTTAAGCTATAACTTTATTGCATTTACTTATGAATTCTGGTACATAGCTAATATTATCCATATTTATCTGACTTATACCTCATAATTATGAACATCGATTATGTTTTTGTTTTTTTTTATTATTAATGCTTTGATTGAAGCCATTGTCATTACAGATGTTTTATTAATTGCAATAAAAGTGGGAAAAGTTTAAATTAAAAGAAATATTCTGATAAAGCTAACCATATTCTCCTTTATTTATTGGACTTCAATTCAATTGATAAATAAACATGACACAACCGAGAAATATGACCACGGCCGAACGCCTCGATACTTAGCGGGGATGAATGCCTCGCTAGCCCGTGTGTGTCCAACGAGTTTCACGTCGATCGGACATAGTCAAAATTATTATGGATCTACACAGTTCTCCCAGAGTGTCTCTCATACATTTAAGTGATAATTACATGTAGCAGATTAATCCCATTTTTTAATCAATTTTTTTTTTTTTAGCATTAATTGTAAAACCTGCAGTAATATTATATGAAATAGCGAAGCGAACAGAGCACAGCTAACTGGGAGAAGAGAAAGAGCGAACATGCTTGAGATGGGGGGGGGGTATCGATTCGAAATGAGCGATTGTACTGATCCAGTATATTTGAAAGAAATGAGCGTTTCTTGAATTGCAAATCATCAGCGTCATTCATAGTAGTCATCCTATCCCATATTAATTGCTCGAAACAAAGAAAAAAGTGCCTAACATTTGGCATTTCTCCACTATACGTGTACGTTGCAAGTCCGACATGTTTGTTCGCCGTTGCTCCTCGTTGTTCTGTGCCACCCACGTGCGGGGGTGGACTATATATGCATAGTCCTTTTATATACCTGATCCCCGTACGTCAAGACGAGGGAGGGTGGACTTCGAATTAGCGGTGCAAAAGAGTATTAGATAGTACGTTTAAGCAAGACAACAACGTTTAAACAAACTATTCGAACTTTAATTACTTATTTAAATTCCTATATAGCATTAAAACATTTAACAATACTTAATACAAATTCAGGAGCCCTCTGAAACGAACAAAACAAAAGCATAAGCTTCAAACGCATAACTCTAAAATAAACAATGACAACAGCAAGTATTTTTGCCTAGAATTTACTGCACATATTGAAATTGGCATCTCGCCGGCATATGTGTACTTTTTAACAGTGGTACGCAATAATGTACCAGGGCAAACTGCTCCAGCCACCCCTTAGCGCATTAATCAATATCAATAGAACTTATACATCAGTTCAACATTGGAATGTGTCGTGTACCCCTTTTTATATTGCTGGGAGGGGTACCGTAACCCACTTAAGTATTGCTATTAAACAGCTTCCTGTTCAATACTACAATGCGTAAACGATCCCTTAGGTTCCGTTTTTCTCCGCAACTTAAGCGCGGGCATGGGCAGTTGCACTCAAGACAGACTTATGACTCAATTTCTCACAGGTGCCTCTTGATTTGCTCGCTAAGCAACATTTATGCTGACTCAGCTGAACATAAATTGTTCTGAAACACTAATTATCATCTTATGCCATATAGCATCAAACCTACAATGTCTGTTTCGTTAAATCTATTCAACATAGGATAGAATAACAATTGCATTTTTTCACAAATTAATTGTTCTTCAAAAGTGCATGCAAAAGAGCGTCCCGTCGGAAAAAAGTCGATGGCGACTGTCGCTCGAAGCGTGGTCAACGCACATAGAACAGGCACGCAAGAATGTCAATATACATTCGGATAACGACTTGTCGACCAAGAAACAAATCCTCCAGATAAAATAAAATAAAGAACGGTCTCACCCAGCTTGATGGCAAGTTGTTTTCTCAACTCTGTAGCTCACGAGGACAAAAGAACATCTAGGCCAATCGCTGTCATGAACACGGACTTCATTCGAACTTTTTGACATCTTTACAGTGAAACTCGCCAAAACACCTAAACAACAGCATTCGGAGTTAATTTTGTAGCAAACTGTAAAATTAACTGCATTGCTATCTGTTCTAGTTCCACTTTCAAGCGATGCTCCTAGGGTAGCGAGTAACAAGCGCCATTTTCGAAGCCTCCATCGCCGGTCGCTTGTTTTCGCTTCTCTCCAAAACATAACATACGTCCTCTCCGGTCAAAAAATTTTAACAACAACATTCTATATGGAACCTCTCTTAACAATACTTACAAACAGTAGGAAAACAGCAGTTTTTCATAGAAAATCTCGCTACAACAAAGCTCAGCTATTGACGCCGAAACATTGTTGCTGCGACGGGAAATTCTACATCGCTCTTCACAAATTGCTCTTAACAATTACCTAGGGTAATGAGAGCAAATGGAGCCAGAAACTGTGAACACAACTAGACAAGAACGAAAGGAAACCACTAATCCACATAAGATATTTATTAAGACGTATGCGCATTTCGGCAGCCAAGCTGCCTTCTTCAGCGTATACAAAGACCTGATCAGAACAAAGTAAATCTCTTCTGATGCAGGAAAGAATTACATCGTCATATATATAGTAAAGTGGGGTTGATTATGATCCAATTACAGAGTTTCTAATACCATAAGCACGAAAATATATATACAAAAATAAGTTATTGGTAGGCAGTCTTCAACTAATCATTGGTCCTGGTTGGATTATTCAGTCTATTGGTCAGTTTAGGCAGGTGTAAGAGTTTCCCAATGTCCATCAATTGGCTCACATCCAAAGTACCCAAGTCACTGTTCAGCAATCTTGAGGGGTCTTCACTGTTTATAGCATATGACTCAATAAAGTTCAGCAGACGTGGGTCGCTAGTGCTATGTATGATGTCGAAGTCTTCATGTCTGAAGTCATGTCGCTGATCGAGTATGTGGTCAGCGAACCTTGATACTGCAAATTTCCCATTTTTGATGCTTGCCAAATGCTCATTAATTCTGGTCTTCACTGCTCTACGGGATTGCCTGTAGTAGACAGCATCGCATTCTGCACACGGTAATTTATATACGCCAGGCTTGTTTTCAGGGCAGATGGTATCTTTGGCGTTTTTCACCTGTTTCCTCATCGTGTTGGAGCTTCTATACGTGATTTCCAGGCCAAATTCAGAACTTCTTCAATCCTAGTTCTAGTTCCTCAATTTCAATTTCAAGTGCTGCGTTCCCATTGGTTCTGTTCTATTTATATTCACTTCAATTCTTATTACGTTAGTTATTGACTCATGCTGAATAATGGCTGAACTTTACAGTCGTGCCTATGAAATGTTTTTGAGGGAAGTGGTATTCCAATTTTTTTTCAACTTAGAATATTGTTGTTGATAAGGAGTCCATAGTGCTGTTTCTATCGATAAAGTTGGTAGATACTTTGCAACACAAAATATGGAGAACAGAGTTTCCGACTAGTTTCGCCATTTATTCCCGACATGTGATAAAGCCGGGAATAAATGCCGAAACTAGTCGGAAACTCTGTTCTCCATCTTTCGTGTTGCAAAGTATCTACCAACTTTATCGTTAGAATATTGTTTTCTCAATTGTTGGTGGTTCCCTTATTGAGTCTTTTGAAGAAGATGAGGACGACTTACATTCGTTTTGAGAAACATTAAGATAAGATTTCAATTGCTTTGAATCTATTCCACTAAGATATTGAATAATTATTTAAGCTTTTAAGACATTTTCATTCTATTGAAGAGAGCAGATTGTTTTTCAGTATCGCCATGCATTTGTCTGCAGTCCTCTGTTCAAGTAACATTACTTCTGGGTAGAGCATTTGAAAAATTCAAACCTATGTTTTCGATAACCAGTGATGTTGGCCTCACAGTAGTGGCTCTATATTAACAATGCATTTCATCCTTATATGTATATACGAGGTGCATTCAAGTTCTAAGGCCTCCGATTTTTTTTCTAATTAACTACTCACCCGAAATCGATGAAACTGGCGTTACTTCTCGACGTAATCGCCCTGCAGACGTACACATTTTTCACAACGCTGACGCCATGATTCCATGGCAGCGGCGAAGGCTTCTTTAGGAGTCTGTTTTGACCACTGGAAAATCGCTGAGGCAATAGCAGCACGGCTGGTGAATGTGCGGCCACGGAGAGTGTCTTTCATTGTTGGAAAAAGCCAAAAGTCACTAGGAGCCAGATCAGCTGAGTAGGGAGCATGAGGAATCACTTGAAAGTTGTTATCACGAAGAAACTGTTGCGTAACATTAGCTCGATGTGCGGGTGCGTTGTCTTGGTGAAACAGCACACGCGCAGCCCTTCCCGGATGTTTTTGTTGCAGTGCAGGAAGGAATTTGTTCTTCAAAACATTTTCGTAGGATGCACCTGTTACCGTGGTGCCCTTTGGAACGCAATGGGTAAGGATTACGCCCTCGCTGTCCCAGAACATGGACACCATCATTTTTTCAGCACTGGCAGTTACCCGAAATTTTTTTGGTGGCGGTGAATCTGTGTGCTTCCATTGAGCTGACTGGCGCTTTGTTTCTGGATTGAAAAATGGTATCCACGTCTCATCCATTGTCACAACCGACGAAAAGAAAGTCCCATTCATGCTGTCGTTGCTCATCAACATTGCTTGGCAACATGCCACACGGGCAGCCTTGTGGTCGTCCGTCAGCATTCGTGGCACCCACCTGGATGACACTTTTCGCATTTTCAGGTCGTCATGCAGGATTGTGTGCACAGAACCCACACAAATGCCAACTCTGGAGGCGATCTGTTCAACAGTCATTCGGCGATCCCCCAAAACAATTCTCTCCACTTTCTCGATCATGTCGTCAGACCGGCTTGTGCGAGCCCGAGGTTGTTTCGGTTTGTTGTCACACGATGTTCTGCCTTCATTAAACTGTCGCACCCAAGAACGCACTTTCGACATATCCATAACTCCATCACCACATGTCTCCTTCAACTGTCGATGAATTTCAATTGGTTTCACACCACGCAAATTCAGAAAACGAATGATTGCACGCTGTTCAAGTAAGGAAAACGTCGCCATTTTAAGTATCTAAAACAGTTCTCATTCTCGCCGCTGGCGGTAAAATTCCATCTGCCATACGGTGCTGCCATCTCTGGGATGTATTGACAATGAACGCGGCCTCATTTTAAAACAATGCGCATGTTTCTATCTCTTTCCAATCCGGAGAAAAAAAATCGGAGGCCTTAGAACTTGAATGCACCTCGTATATCATTTGTCCATTTCATATATTGCCAGCATTTACGTTGATTTGTTGGTACCCAGTATTGAGCCATTTGGCAATTGAGACAGATCCATAGCAGTAATTATAATGGTTTTTGTCGTAGCTGTATATTGATCTGTGTCATGTTCTTGTGATGCTATTTCTTGAGCTGTACAGGGAACAATAGGAGAGTGTATCACACTTCACCGAATAGGGCCCTTTGCCTAAACCCTGAGATTGGGGTTGATTATTTTGCGAGATAACTGATGTGTAAGAGACGATCTCCATGTAAAAACCAAAATAGTTCTTTAGCTCCTTTGTTATTGGGTATAGATAAAATATTATTATTGATGCTTTGAAAATATTAATATTAACTATTGTTTGGGGAAACCAAACTCTGATCAAGTCCGGAAGCCAAGTCCCAGAGGCAGACCCAAAGGTATAATTCAGATATGCATTTTATAAAAAAAAATAATGGTAGCAAATTGGAAAATAGGAAATATATTTAGTAAATGAATTACATATTCCCATACATGTTAAAAAAAATTTACGAAGAGAGAAAAAATAAATAAAAAAATTAACGAAGACGGGATTTGAACCCGTACCTGCATAACAGAATTCTAGCATTTTACTACTAGACCACCTGAATGCAATAAAAGTCTATGGTACAATTCGGACATTTATAAAGTGTAGTCAATTATAACAAACTTTATGAATTTTTTTTTTCTCGGAAAATTTTGAGAAATGCATCGAATGGCTTTGTATGGATGTTTAATTTGATGAAAGCTACATGGAGAATATTTTTTTATCAAAATCGGTGAGTCCGAGTATTTGGAGTCTCCTTGTGAGACAGACCAAAGAGACAACCATTAATGTTGGAGTGCTGTTTGTGTTGGCAGACCAGTGTTTTGTATGTGTGCATAGTCTGTGTTTAACTGCTCATATTTGTCTTCTCATTGTTAGCGAATTTGTTCTGTTGTTTACACTGAGTGCATGTTTTGTATCTCTTCAGGCATTGTGCTTTTGCAGCTAACTTTTGTTTTAATGTGTCCATATATTATTCTGAAAAGGGTTGATTAAGCTGCTCATGTCTGGTGTGTGTTTTAATTTTCTTAAATAACTGGCTGAGGCATTTATTCTGCTTTGATGAAGTGTTGTTCTTAAATAAGTCCACCTAACTGCTTGCGAATTTCGTCAATATCAGACTCAATTCACATTTGCCATTTAGATTTCTGTTCCAGGGATACTTTCTTTACTTTTTGTTTTAATTCACTTATTGTTTTTCAAGCATGATGTAATATGTTGTTTTTGGCCTTTTTATGTGGAATTTGTTATTTTTTTGGAGTTATCTGTTATAGTGACTTAAACCTTTCTCAATTCTGATTGGTTGTGTAGTATAAATCCAATTAATCTTGTAAATTGTATAAATCTTTGTGATTTGCTATTGTTCCCATGAGTCAACGGGAGGGGGGGGGGGGGGGGAAAAGGGGGCCCGCGCCCCGGTACAAGGATTTTCTTTCACCTTTATCCTGTTAAGTGCGTTCGCCGAATGATGACCACAGTGTGGTCAAAATGTGCATTCGAAGTAACGAAGTAATACGTAATTTTTTGAGGACAAGAGTTTAATTTAGGTTTCTGTTGGATATATTATTTTGTGTGTGTTTATGGATTGGTTTCTTTCCCAGTGTGCAATTTTTACTGTAAGAGCCCCAGTGTAAGTAAGAAGGTGTATGTATTCTAAAGATAGATTTTCTTCAATGTACTGTGGTAAAATATACGTGTTCATGTAAAATAAAATTTTCCTCGTTTTATTGTTTGTTTTAATGAAAAAAAATTATTATTATTATTATTATTGTTGTTATTCTTGATTGGGGCCGCCAGAGGGGGGGGGGGGGGGGTTCTAGAAATTAAGGCGTCGACTACTAAGATCATTTTGCGCCTTTTACACAAGTTATATCTGTACGCAGCCTGGGACAAACACAAACATCCATGCCCACGGCGGGATTCGAACCCACGACCAGGCGGACTCTAGAACTAGAAAGCCTACGCCCTAGCCCTCTCGGCCACCTGGCCGGCAGGATCAAGTCCGGAAGCCAATCCCAGAGGCGGACCCAAGAGAGGGCCAAGTCCAAGGGACTCAAATGCAAGGGAGGGAAAGTTACGCACTCGTGGGAGTATTGATGTTTGGGTGTAGGAATTTCCTTACTATGTGACAGGTGTTTAGAATTGTGGATTTCTGTTAAGTGTGGGTTTAAATGTAGTGTTGACAGGCTTTTGTGTAGCTAGTGTGGAATAACCCCAGTAGCAGAAAGAACGATAGGAACTATGTGTACTCTGTTAACTCCCCAAAGGTGTTTTATTTTGTGTGCAAGATCTGTATATTTAGTGATTTTGTTAGTGTATGTCTTTTGTAAATTGTGTGTGTTGGGGATGGAGATATCAATTATGTAAGTCACTTTGTTTTGCTTATCTACAAGTGTAATGTCTGGTCTTTTATGAGGGATAGTTTTGTCAGTGATTATAGCTCTGTCAAAATATAGTTTGTGTGGTGTTCTCTAAGACAGTGTCGGGGATATATTTATAGTATGGAGTGTGAATGTCCCTTAGCTTGTGTATCTTAGCTAGATGTATGATGTTGGCTACCTGGTTATTGTTATTATTATTACTACCGTAAGTATTCTACTATAATGTGAAAAATTTTGACCTGAAAAACCACCTAAATTTGTAGGATCGCATATACAAGAGGGAAAAATTAGCACTACAAAGCTGGGGAGGGGGCGCCGGTCTGAAAAACTTCAAACGAAAACAGTGTACAACATTGAATATATTGGTATATTAGAGTGCATTATATAGTATATACAGTACATTAATTTGCTTTTTATCTCAATTTCCCGTCCACTTTTACGCCGCCAAAAGCTAATGGGAGGGGTGGGCTGGGGGTAAAACTAACTTCGATCTGATGAATTTCATACTAAAATGCATAAAATATTTAATATACTGGTACATTACAGTACATTATACAGTTTGAACAATATACAGTACATTAATTCCCTTTTTTCAGTAGCTGTTCTTGGAAAATTTCTCTCATAACTGATTTGACGTTTTTCTTGTACAGGTTGTTGCAAAAATATATAGGACAGTACTACTGGGTAGTCTAGCTCTCGCTTCAGGGGAAATTGAAGACAAAAAAAAAATGCAAAATTATTTTGAAATGCAATACAAGTTTTAAATAATTTCAAAATAATTTTTTAAATTTTTTTATGTCTTTGTAAATTATTTTTTATGTCTTTCCATGCTGCAGAGTATAAATTTAAGATATGAAGTCTCAATTTCCATTTTTACCAATTTCAGCATAAATGGGTTAACAAAATAAAATTTCCCAATTATCATTTTATGAAGCGGCCCTCTGAATCAAGAGGATAAGCTACCCAGCAGTAATGTCCTGTATATTTTTGCACACATGGTATGGAAATAACACCTTTGGAACAATGAGGCTTGCAGGTGTTGACCAATTCTTTAGACCTATGATTGTTGTAACAAGGGCATAATTTACCTAGGGAATGTTAATCTGAAATATACTTTAATTCAGGTACGTTAAACTGACACTTATTAACATTAAAAGAATAGATTATCTGTCGGGGATTTCAAATTTGAACCTTATTATGAACTGTATGTTAAAGTGAGTTATGTTGTAACAGGATTTTACTATATATGTACAAGGAACAGACAAATTAATAGCAAAGATGAAATTGAAGTGAAATATCAAATTTTATTCTGGTTGTGAGATCAAGCTACAGATGGCTCTGAGTACTATCAGTTTAATTTACAAATACCCTCTATATTACATTTCCAAGATTTCCAAGCCTTTCTTAATTCGGCTGTTGGGAACTGAATTGATTGCTTTCTTTACAATCAGCCCAATCCATGAACAAATTGTTTTTTCTTTTCCTTTTTATTTTTTTTTTCCTTCCAAGTTCTTTAAAAATAGTTTATTCATAAACAATTGGTCTTCTGTCTCTCTCTAACTTGTTTTACTGGAAGCAAGTCTAAAGTACCCATAGATCTGGCTCTCAATTATGCCTATAATTTGCAACAAATTTTGCCAATTTGATGCTGTTGTTTTACAGATAATTTAGCTAAAATTTTATTAGTTATATAATATTATATGAATAAAAGGTATTTAATAAAGCTAAAAAGTTCAGTTCCTTTGAGGCCAATATTCTTATTGCTCCTTCAATTGAGAGCATTACTCTTTCTTCCCTAAAATATTTTCATTTTTTTTAATCTTACAGTAAAGTCGTTGAAATTTATAAATAATAATGTACTTTATTGTTAGGATGATAAAGCTGTTAAAAGCATAACTTATTTTACAGCGGTTTTTTTGTTACTTTCTTTTTTTTTTTTTTTTTAAAGTTAATTTTTATATTTAATGGCTGAAGAAAAGTAAAAAAAAATAGAAAGAAAACTATTTCATAATGCTATTTCTCTGAAGCAAGTAAGCAATGCTTATAATCAAGTGGTGACATTTTTATTTATTTATTCTTTTTATCTTTTAACAGTTTTTTTTTTTTTTTTTTTTTTTTTGAATCTTGAATCTTATTTACTGAAGTTTTGTGTTAATTCCAGAAGTAGATAAGAAAAGTGCATAACATGAATATAAATCATTCACTTGAAAAAATAAAATTTAATAATAGCATTTTATTTAAGTTTAGAAAAAAATCGAAAAAAATCTGATTGACCACTTAATTTGAATTGACCTCGCTTGATTAGCAACCTATATTTAATTTTTACTATGAGATTTCAATGAATGAATACAAAACAGTATTTAAAAATATCAGCATCATAAGGGATTTATGAAACTTGTTTATATTGAACATTGAAAATAAATCCTTTAAGCTTTTTCTGCTTAAAATATTTTCCTCTCTTTAATTTGATTTAAATGGAGTTAATTTTGGATGTTGTCATTGCTGACTGTGTCTCATATTAATTATGCTTCTTACTCTACTGCAGGTAATGAGAGAGATGATTTCTTATTGTAGAGTGGTGGAGATTTCACTCTTAAAACTTTTTCCACCATCCCTCTTGCCAGTGTGGGACAGGCCCAACTCCGACCCTGGTTTCTAGGCGACGTCATAATTAGCAACAGGCACAGAGTTGGAGTTGAATTCACAGTCTGTTTCTCTCTCGGGAGCCAGGCACTATTACTACTACTACTATGGAACAAGGACAAAAGTTTTTGAAAGGCTTGTCCATGTGCTGAGGAGGAACCATGTTGTGATGAAAGAGAAGACCATAGTCACATAGTATTCTTTGTGGCTAAGCAACATTTTTATGTGAGAAGAAGCTTCTTGCCATCTGTTTCTCCAACATATATATCATTGGAACAGAAGGAGAGTTTTGGTATTTTGTTCACAGAAAAGTTTGCCAGCTTAAGTTGTTGTGGAAGAAGTAATCCGATCTCACACCCTGCCTGCATGCCTGTATGTGATTTGCTAGGATTTTTTATCTCTGTCAGATAGCATTAGTCTTGATACTTGTGAAGTTTCCCACAAAATTTTATGTGTGAACTGTCAGTTTGATTGTTTATAATTTTTTTTAGCATGCTTTCTTTTCTTCTCATTCATAAGTTGCATACTGTTTTAAATAAGTTAACTTTACATGTTGCTTTGGAAATATTTTTAAGTGCCTTCGTATAAGAGGAGTGTTTTTCTTTCAGTTCAAAGCAATGGGAAAGTAATGTATTTGCAAAATTTAATTCTTTACGATTGATTTTTAATTTAAACACTGTGGATTTAGTTTAAATATAAGAATTGAATGACTGTTGAAGTAGTTTGACCTCATTAATTTTTTCTCTGCTATGTTAAAAATCTGAAAACTTTGAGATTGCATTCTTCGGATATTTTTTGTGTTAACAAGGAAATTAAATGTTTTACAGATGATTTAATAACCCCAACAGAAAAAGCATACTTACAGTATTTTAGATCTTTAAAAGTTAATAGTTCTCTTATATTTTTGTGACGTTAACAATCGAAACTTGCTAAATAATTAAACAAAACCTAACAGATCATTGCTTAGATTACAACATGTTTCATTTGATAATTGTTTTAATTATATAAGGATCTTTTCTTTCTTGGCAGAGATTAAATTTTTGAAACATTGCCTGCATTAACCGGTGCTTTAATGAGTTGCTGGTCATAGCAAATGATTTTGACCTGTGATGGGACCTATTAAAAATTCTAACATCTGACAGGAGTAAATAGTTCTCTTTCCACTCGTACTTTTACCAAGGATTTTAGGCTGTATTTTATGATGTTTACATTATTATTAAATTTTATCAAACACCAAATTAACAAGTTATGAAAATTGATTTATCATCTTTTCTTAGTTAAATTTTGTTGAAGATAAATTTAACTATAAACATTGACATCATATTGTAATAAAAATTGAAATTAATCTAAAGTGAAATAATTTCGGTTGTGTGTAAATTAATAGAAAAATCATTTTAAATATTGATGCCTAATCTTATGTGCCAATGCAATATTAAATCTGTAAGAGAACATAATGTCAAATATTGTCATTGGAGCATAGCTTTTCAAAAGTTAAGTTTATAATCCAGTTAAAAAAAATGAATATTATTTCATTTTAAGTTAAAATTTGAGGGAAGTTTACAGTTATTGGATTTTAATTGATATATATCCATGAAAAATATTTAAGAAGACTATATGATGTTGCTATGCTTTGCTTTTTTATGCATTAAATAATGCTGATAGATAGTTTGAACACTGATTGCATTTTAGAGAAGTTGGGATTTGTTTTTCAATTTACAATACTCATATGACAGTACATGTATTAAAAAGTTAGTTTCATCACTGTTTAGTAAAATATTGATAGGAAAAAAATATGTATATTTTTAGTTAGTCTTGAGTAAAGTATTTATTACGGATATCTCATTTAATAGTGAGACATACTTAACACATTTCCTTTATAAAGGTAATGCACTCTTCATCTTTTTGTATTTTTAAAAATATGCCAAAACCTGTCAGGTAGCAGTATTAAACCTCTGCAGTTTCCACCACAATATACACGGATTCAATTCTAATTTACCTATACAAGTGTATATGTCTATGATGGCTATACACTTTCGTTGGTGATAGTCTCTGATGATTGCTATATACTTTGTTGATAGTCTGTTCTTCACACAAATGCATGTTACTTTTTGCAACTAAGAGCTAAATATAAACTGTAATACGATTTAGAAGTAAATTTAAACTTTAGGAATGTAAATTATAACTATGCTGATGATTACTAGAAAGTACAGTAATATTCATGATGATTTAGAATTTTAAAAAATTTAAATTGAACTTTAGAAACAGACTTTTTGATTTCGAAAGAAACGTCAGATCATTACAATGAGGTTTCTGATATCTGATAGTTTTTAAACAGCTAGCTTGCAATTTTCACAATGTTATTCCTTTTAATATTATCATTTAATGGGTTGATATGTGTTTTTAATATTGATGCATCTGTAGTAAACGATTTAAAAATGAGAGAGATGGGCCACTTTAACGAGGAATTAGCATTTGGCAGTCAGAGCACCTTTTAGTCATTACCATGATAATATTCCCTTTAGAAATTTGCTTCTTTAAAAATTTGTGACAAAACATGGTTTATTACTATTTATTATTGAATTTTTTAAAGGAGCTGGAAAAATGTAATGAGAGCTTGATTAATGTATATTTGTAGATTTATTTTAATATATTAAACTCTTTGCATTGGGTAATTCACATGGCCAAGATATTGGTATCCACCATGATCACTTGGTCGTGCATAATTGCCAACTCTCTCGCTTTTGGCAAGAGACCTCTGATTTTTAAACTGATCTCCAGCCCTCCCGAGTTTTATTTAGTAAATAAATTAGTTGAAAGTTCTAAAATCTGTGGCTGTGTTCCATGATTTGAGGTTTACGATCACAATACCAAGAACGAATTGAATAGCAAAAAAAAATTCCGTTGACCGCTACTTCATAGCAACCTCACATTCATATTACAGCGAACATAGCACATCAATCATTTAGTTTTGAAAATTGTATCGAAAAGGCTGTGGAAAAATAGTAAGAAATGATTGTAAACAACTTTCTTAAAAATGGCCAAACAATATTATGCTATTTTTGAAAAGAGCTACACAGAATATTTCTTTGTAGTAAGGACTTAAGAAAGGCCCAAATTATGCACTGTGACTCCAGTATGCGATTGACATGTCTATGAATTCTAATATTGTTAGTTAATTTTGTTAGTTATTATTTTGTTTGCCTAGTTGACCAGAATAAGCCCTCCCCCCTCACCTACTTACAGTCTAATCTCGATGTTTAGATCTCCTGATTTTTCAGTTTTGAATGCTGGAAGTTATGGTCATAGAAGATGCTGTTAGTGATGTGCCTAGTTGTTTTTTAATTTTTTATTTTAAATTGCACTTTTTAAACGAATAATGAATAAAATGTAAAGTTTTATAGTTAGTTCATTGACCCAAATGTGACTTCACATCAACACAGGGAACATAATTAAATAGCAACCTTAATAGGAAGATGCTACCTTAATATGAGGTTTGCACAAAAAGTAATGTCCTATGCCTTTTCCCCTTGGAAACACTTTATTGAAATTTTATGAAAATTAGTCACTATATATCATGATCGTTTCTTTTACTATTTTTCCATGTACACATAATTCCATTAGCCTGTACGGCCTTTTGCGAGTAGAATAGAAATTTTTTACATATCCTGATTATACTAGATCTTGTTCTGTTCGTAGCATGTAGGTATCTAGTTTGGTTGTATGAATCTAAAATTACTTGAAAGCAGATAGATGCTGCTTTTGTTGTGAAAGTATACTTACATCTTACTTCTGGTACATGTGCATCTACTTGTACTCTTTTCATTTTTTAATCAACAGAAGGATTCTAATGATGACCAGTGTTATTATGCTATTCTTGTAGATTTATGGACTTTCCAACATTAATGAGTCTGCAAACATTATCTTGGTAGAGGTCTCTTTTTTTTTGGATAATTGGTATTCACTTTAACAATCTCAATCAAAAACTCTTCTACCTTTTACCCATTTTATTTGCAAAATCCTTCTGCGAGCATATATAGCCGAACCCCGTTATTAGGATGTTTTGGGAACTAGTATTTTTGTCATATTATCCAGGAATGAAAGGAAACCCCAATAGTGTTGTGTTATGAAATAAGCCTGAGACTAGTGTATGTTGTATGTAATCTTCACTCATTTATTTTGGAAAAAACTCTGTTATTGAAGCCTGTCTAACATATATGAATGTATATAATTTTTCAAAATTGCATTTCTTGCTATGCAAAAGTAAAAGTTCAGGAGGAACATTCTCATCATGCAGAATAAATGATCGAATTTTGTCTAAAATCGAAAGCAGATTTGGTGCAGATTTTCTGCAATCTCATCTTCATCACTGTTTTTCTCTTCTTCAAAGATGCCATCATCTCTCCAACGTTGCATCAGCAACATTCACGATGCATCTAATACTGTCCACTTCTTTGGTCCTGCTTTGTCTTCCCTTGTTCTAATCAAGTCTCAGACCAGATTTTTGCGAAACGATGTTTTACTAAATGTACAATCCCCTGACGTAATGGATGCAAATGAGATTTAGGATTTTCTGGCAGTATCTAGAATATTTAACTTTTGGCCCAGTGTAAGATTGTTGCATTTACTCTTCTGTGATGTAGCCATATTGATTAAGAAATTAAAAGCTAGCAAAATGAAAATGTTAAATGTTAACAACAATGAAATAATGTTGATAGCAAAAATGAAAATGTTAAATGCTAACAACAGTGAAATGAAAACGAAGTGAATAGGGTTGTGAATATTGATCAATGCATATGTTGAAATAAAGTATGTAATGTGTGTTTTTCACTGAGAGCCATTCAGAATTCATGGTTCTCAAATAACACATGCTTCATTGTTTAAATATACAATGTATTATCCATAGTAGATTTGAGAGAAGATCACATTGTATTAGAAGGTTGTATTTACATAAAAATATCATTTATGGAACAGGGCCAAGGGAGGGGAGGGGGGAACATATAAAGCAGTATATCATATAAAAAGAGATTGTAATAATGGGTTTTGACTATATAACCCATTACATGATTGAGTTAAATTCACATGTGGTCATACTTTTAAAGATTTAGGTGAGTATCATCTAAAGGAATGTTAAAGCTTCTGAAAACATTCTTCTTTATTACAAAATAAAAGAACCTGTAATAATTAGAGTAAATACGGCTAAAATAAATTTAGATGTCATAAATCTTTAAAGTCTTGCACAGTCTCTTTAGTCTGTTCAAGAAAGTTTTAATAAATAAATATCAGGATAAGTTTATTAAATTTTCTCCTTATCACCAAGATTTACTTGCAAAAAAATTAAGAAGTGTCGTCAAATGGCTTTTTTGTTTCCCATTTGCTGGAAAAGTTTGCTATACTCATTGTTCATTGGAATTACCCTGTTCCTCATCTCGATGTCTAAAGTGCATTTGATGAGATTTTAATCTGATTTTGTCAGTACATTGTGTTTTAATATTTCTTTAATTACCGTACTTTAAATTCCTTTTCATCGCTAACATTGCTTTATTTATGCTATTATTCTAAAATGTTTCAAAACAAATTACTTAGTCTTTTATAGAAGAATATAATATAACAACAATTGGAAAATGGTCCCAGGAGGATTTTTTTACACCATTACCTCCAATGTTGATAAATAAATAGAGAGAAACAGTAAAGAAGATTCCACTGCCTGGACTCGAACCAGGGACCTTCGGGTTACCTCGTAATTCAATCAAATGTTAACAGTATACATAGTTTTATGCACCCTATTATTCCTCCAAAATTCATTATCCTAGGCGTTGCAGAACCTGAGTTATTAACTTGTTGATCTTGGTAGCGGCATTTTTATTTTTGTTCATATCTCAGCGTTCAAATTCGGACCCATGATCATATGAATTTTTTTGCTTAGAATCACCAATACTACCTCCCCTAAAAGTTTGTACATTGAATTTTGAATCACCCTGTATATATAAAGCAAACTTGGATTTATCTAGGTTTTAGTTTCTAATATTGAAAAATGTTTTTTATTTCTGGTTTTTAGTTTTTTCTTTTGCTTTGTCCAGTATATAGTAGACCACACTAGAAGCATTGTAATTGGTATATGTCAGATTTTAATTCCAGATTTAATATGCGTTTTGGAGTGTCGAGTAGTTTACTTATGTTATGATCTGTTTTTTTACATAATATGTAGTGTTATAATTGCTAAAAAAATTTTTTAGACCTTTGATTTTTAGACCTTACTAAAAAAAGTTTATTATAAAGTAGATGCACATAATCTTTCTTCTAACAATTTGGTTTCAAAGTGTCATTTCACATAATTTCTTTTTCTTTTCATGTATCCTAATTAAACAGTCAATAATTCTAGTAGGATATCTGTTTTAATTGACAATCTGTTATATAAATTTAAGTTCTTCTTTCCTATTTTCATCAATAATTTAAACAGCTGAGATGTGGCACAGGATAAACCCTTGTAACATCCTATGTCAGTGTGAGTTTCGCTATCCTCGCACTGCTAGGCCTAATGCGCGCCCATCCCAAGCATGTGTGTGTTGCGCCAAGATGTGTTTTAGTTATTTTGTTGTTAAATATCATATTGTTACTTTCCTGAGGTTCTGTTTCCCTGCATATAAGATAGGAAACATTTGTTATTGTTTTTTTATGTGTTAACAGTCTTACGCCACGCCACTTTTTGAAGGAAAAAGTGATTTCTGTGATAACTCGGACCAAAAATTTTTGTAATAAATCGGAGATGTTTGTTGGTTTATAGCATTTATTTCATTTTCATATAATATATTTCACTTTTTTTGAAAAAATAATAGAAATCGTTAAATAATGTCACAGAAATGAAATACGCAGTTTCAAAATTTTTTCAGAATTTATATATGAAAGTTCACAAAAAATGAAAACGGTCACATTTTAGGTGGTTTTATTCATGACAGAACGGTGAAGAAATTTTTAAAATACGTTTGTAAGTTATTTTTCTATGAATTTTCATTTGAGTTTATGTCAAATTATAATTTGAGCTCGCTAACGTAAACACGTCATTTGATAGCATCAAACAGCTATCGCGTGCGTTACCCACGTGACTAGCTCCCCCTATTACGAGCAACGGCGCGAAGTTCAAATCTCCTTTGTTTTCTTAGCGTGGTTGATGACGTAATGCAATGGCGCAGCCAAAAGTGACGTAGTGACGGGGGGAGAGCGATTGCAAGGGCTCGGTTTTTTATTGAAATACTATAATATTTCCTAATTCTATTTATAAATAATTAAGACATCGAAAGCAGGAGTATCTTCTGCTGTGTTTTGAATTGCTTTTTCGCGTTCTGGACTGCGGTATTATGTAATGGAGGTGTTAGTGCATGCGAAATATGAAAATTTTCTCCTTTTATGCTCCAGTGCTCTGAGTTAGTCTAAATGTCATATTTTTATTACACTCTGATAAATATTTCTGCCTATTGCTAGAAAATAAATGTAGGGGTTGAAATATACAAGCAATTTGAGATATGTAGCTGCATAAGAAAATTTTTATAAGATCAGATATACATCGCTATTTTGTCGACTTACAATGCTCTTCATTATGAGAGCAGCATGTTAAAAATATTATTTTATTAAAATTGTAATGTTTGCATGTGCCTAATATTAAACAGATAATTTAAAGGAAGGTTTTTCTATATTATATATAAAAAAATTGGCGATAAAGTGTCAAACGTTTTAACGTTATCGAGTTTTAAATTTCGAGCTGCGTGCATTCCATACTAATTCCGATACAGAAGCCAGAAATGGCATATTGCGGTTTCGAAACGTTAAGCTCGCTTTGTGGTTGGGGACGCAACAGGCGCCGATTGTCAGCGGCGGACATTGTTTTGCGGGGTGGACTTCGTGTGCTCTCCGGAAAACACTGCCGATAGCTGCATGGCTTTGTTGCCTTGATGGGTTCTTTTTAATATATTATTGTTTTAAAAAAACTGTTGTTTTTAGAAAATAAAAAAAGAGTTCTGTATTTGAAGCCGACGTCCCATGCTTGCATGTTCGCTTTTGTTGTTACTCCTCTGGCTGATGCCAACATGGGGATCAGATTCGATTCTTACAGTGAGCTGCTTGTGTTTGATTAAAGGCAAAATCGCTTTGTCGGATTTATCTGCACCAATTAACAAAGCTTGTTTACTGCTGCCAAAGCAATTCGGGATTGTAATGTACAGAGTTCCAATTAAAATATTTGATGTGTTGGTGGATGGAACGGTCAGACAAGGATATATATATTGTGAGTGTGCAAGTGACCAAGATGAGAATGTGTTCCAGCGCTTTTATTATGTGAGCAGACTAGTATGTCGAAATTATCTAGTATTCTCATAGACGGTTTAGAAGCATGCTAGTCAGTGGCTTTAAATTTGTTTGCGTCGTCCCAGGGGATCGCTGCATAAATTAGAGTAATTGAACCCTTTAGATATCGATGTGGGATTACTCTATTGCGAGACGAATAATTTTAATCGTTCAGAGGTTTAAGCTGTGCTGGCTTGTTGTCAGAATTTTGAATAATTTTTTATACATTCTTATAAGTGGGGGTTTAATGAGAGTAACCCCTCAGGGAGGCTGTAGAGTTATAGCTGTTGTTGTATTTGTGTAAGGCGTCACAATCCCTACAACAGAAACCAAGCACTGTCTCACTGAGGAGAGAGCACTGGAGTGGAGTTGCTTTGTGCCAAAGGGGTAGGCGTGGTCAGTAGTTGGTGCTGGTCTATGGTTAATGACCAAATGGTACCGCCCACCGCTGTTGCATTTGCGGCCGATGCCCAACAGTCTGGACCAAGGAGGTTGCAGTCGCCCTCCTCATTGAAGCTGCAATAAAAGGGTCACGTGATGCTTTCAGAGCGTCTCTTAGCCCCCTCGTGTAACACATTAGCACCCAGTAATTATAGTGACGTTCATGTCAGCTGTACCTGGTCTCCTGGGCTGGTTGTGGTCCAAGCGAGCATGCATGGATTGCCCAGCTACCCTTAGAGTTATGTGGCCGGATAATTGCCTGATGTTTTCGATGATGAGCCACCCATTGGTTAACTGTTTTCATATAAGCCATTTGATTGCGGCGATAACTTGTAAATATTTTTGATGATTATCAGTAGGGCCCTGCGCGCGCAATATGTATTTTTTTTAAAATTTTTATTACTTGAATAAATTTAGTTTGTCTAAATACACACCTCCCACTAGCAGTTTCCTGAATTCCTACACAAGTTCCACAACCTTGCCACTCCTCTCTGCGATGTGTGATTGAGTCCAGTTGACACCTAGTCGGCCCACTCGGCGAGGGCGGCTCACCCTTGTTCACCATTCTGAATTATTCTTCTTTTCTGTTACTGGTCATAGGTATATTAATGGCTCAGTGGATCATATGATGAAAGGCAGCTAATTTTATGGGAATTATCATGAATGAAAGATGGTATAAAGTCGGGTTTTTTATAGATTTAAAATTTAAATTTGTTATTGTCTCTAATGATTGATCTGTTAGTTTCAATTTCACTCGAAAATTTATAGAGGAAGATGGATTGTTAACGTCTTAAAAAAATTCATAAATTTTTCATCTGGATAATCAAAAATCACGGATAATCGAAAATAATTCTAAAAATTGACAAATGCTAGAATAGGTGCTCTACAGTGCTAAAAACCCTTTCTTGTGGTGTTTATGCAGTTTTCTTGAAAAAATCAGACAGGAGACGCTGCTTTGTGTTCTTGCAGTGCTTCGATTTTATTGATGTGCAGAGTTTGAGAAGTGTTATGATGTCACTAAAATTTGAATCCGCTTCCTGCTCAAGAAAGTCTAGCAATGTTATGGTACAATTTACCACTTCTGCAAGTGAAACTTTCTTTTCCGAAGGTTTGTCTTCAGCTATGTCATTGTAGCTTTCTTCCTGCACTTCCACAGTAAAGGCAGTGTTGTCTTTCGCTTGATATCCAGGCTATCATTATCAGAGAGTAGCCATTCTTCGATGTTTTCTCTGTCGATGTCTTCAAATCCATTTACACTTTGAATTTCTTCCAATAGCTATGCCACTCTTATTTCTTGGCTTTCACTGTCATTGACGTTTTCAACACTATGCATCACATCAGGCAAGAATTTTCGCCATGACTTTCGAAAGCTAAAGTTCGGCAGATCATCCCACCTCTCTGAACATGAGAAAACTGCATCCTTAATTGTCCATTTCTTGTAAAACTCGCAGAGATCTCAGTCTTCTTCCAAGACTTAACAGATAAAGATTTCCTGTAACAACACTTGAATGCTTTTAAGATGCCCAGGTCCATAGGTTGCTTAAGCAACATGCAAAAATTTTGGCAGTCTCGTGATGTCTAGCAGTTCTTTTTTTTTGTTTTTTTTTTGCGATCCCGAATAATCAAATGCAGGGTTAATTGAGTACCTAATAATCGAGGTTCCAATGTATCAAATTTCCGCAGTCAAATGCCGCAAATACCTCATCAGTGTATCTATACAGTAATTTTGGAAAGTAGGGAAAGTGTAATAGATGCCTTGTTTTTTAAATGATGTAAATATAAATCTGCCAGAAAATGATCCCATAGACATATCGTCCTGCATTTTGTAAAATTGATTATTGAAACAAAAGCTGTTGTTGTAACAACACAATTTAGTACCTTGTTTCATATATTGAACATGGAATATTGCTTTCATGTATGCAATGTATTGAATTCGAGATACAGTAGTTCCATCCAAAGATCTGTGATAAAAGTCTAAACTCAAAACGATGAATATAACCACTCCAATTTTCTCTCCATTTCTCATTAATAAGCTTCCACTTACAGTTCCCCTTCCCAATTAGTATTTTTTTTTTTAAATATACTAGAGACTGTTATGTCACTATGCTTGGGGTTCAGGATTTCACCTACACTACATATTGAGTTGCAATATAGTTAAATAAATAGTCGCGATAAATAAACACACTCAACATAGGCAGCCCCTAAAGAGGTAAACATGATGGCTATGCATGTTGTTTTGATGCAGCAATCTGCAAATTTTTCAAACACAGTGATACTTTAATAAATCTTTTACAGCTCTCTAAAGAAAAAATTTAAAATATTGAAGTCCTTGACAAAACACAGTTCAACTTCCAAGATCCACATAGCAAAAATAACACAATCGCGATCACATGTTTAGTAAAGTAAACGAGTTTTAGTAAGTTTTGGAACGCATGTATGCACTGTATTTGTTTAATCATCTACATAAACTTGCTAAATAAATACTGTCGAACAAAATGTATTTCAAGGGATCGAGCAAAATAAGATGAAATATGATTCGCTGAAAATCCCAATAGTGTTATGTTATAAAATGTGCTGAGACTGTTGTATATTACATATAATTTTCACACATTTATTTATTTATTTTGGGGAAAAACTCCGTTATCGAAGTCTGTCTATAAATGTAAGCAATGAAAATGATGTAGCCATGATAATAAAACGAAATCAGCATGCTAAATGCTAGTTGGTGAATAGGGTTGTAAACATTGCGAAATTTGATCAATGTATCGAAATGCACAAGTTTATATAACTGAGAACCAATCAGAATTCGCGATCATCTAACAACATGAGCTTTATTATTTGTTAAATGGAACCAATCAGAATTAATGGAATTATTGCATGACATGTGCTTAGATAACCACATAACTAATGAAAAAAAATTTTCCACAGGTTTTTTTTTTCAATAAACATCTCAAATAGTTCACTTTTTTGGAATAAACTGCATAATTTTAGAGAAAAAAAAAATTATATTGTCCGAGTTGAGAGAAAAACATTATATATCAAACACTTGGATTTACGAAGAAATATCTTTCAAGGGGATTGGACCAAGAGATAAATAAACTTAAAGCGGGGTTATACAGGATGAGACGTTTATCTTGAGACAACTGAATATCTCGGAAACTAAGTATTTACGAAAAAATGTCCAAAATCAAAAGTGAATTATTTTGCAGGGGAAATTCATTGCAGGGGGAAAGTGAATTATTTTGCACTCATTGGGAGTGCTGATCTAAGTTATTGAAGACTTAATTTGATGTCCCTTGAACGATATACAAGAATCATCATCACCTGTGGATTATGGATTTCGGATGTGGTGAGGTGTTTTGTTTTGTTAATTGCCCTTCGTTCCGTGCAGGTTGCGTGACCCTTCGCAGCAACTCGTCTGTTTCGAACGTCGCTGTTGGCTGTACTTACTAGCCCTAATTGAGGAATGTTATGTTATGCCACGGGGATATACAAAGTCTAAGAGGCAATTGAACGGTATAATATATCTGAGAGTGTGGACCTAATTATTAGATGACGGACGGACATGCTGCAAGCGCAGATTATAATTTTTTTCTGCGAACGCCGAGTGATGCTTCACTGTCTGAAACGGCCGATGTTTCCTGTAGCTGCGCTCTGCCTGAATGTCACAGTTTGTGAAGCTGAGTGTTTTGCCTCATGCCCATGGCCTGTATGTCAAGCTGGGTAGTGATTCACACACAATTTCACCTGTTGCTTTTGGCAATTGTAGATAAAGCTGTTCATGCAGCAGTCCTAGGGAGTTCCGGGGAAGTCGAGGTTGGCTTTTCTCTCGGGCTTCGGTCTGTGTGCATTGGACAGCAGTGAGGCACGTGCGTTGTAAAGCAGCCAGGTCGCCTGTTGAGTCGAGGGTTAATGTGCTCCCCTCTCCCCCATAGAATTAATAAAAGGAGCACACGACGCACTCTGGGGTCGTGGTGGTGAAAAGCTCTGAGGCCAATAGAGCAGTTGTGTTGTTGATATAATTGCGGACCTGGGATCCGGGTGGTGAGATTGTGAGTCACTGATCATACAAATAGGCCAAGCCGTGGGCGTGGGTGCATGAAACGACACGCTGTGGGTACAAAACCTCAAGACTAGAACCCAATGTGGTTGATATATTTTATTGTGGTTAATAGACCTGTTGTCTTTAATTTTCTTAAATTTCCATTACATTAAATGTTTTTAATGTTACGAATTATTTTAGTGGGGCCCCAGGCTGTAAATTTTTGTTAAAAACATTTATTGCTTTGGATTAAAATTTTTGTTCTACACACCCAAATCCGCATCCACTGTTGCTCTTTTACGATCATAAGTGAGTCCAACAACAACTCTGGGCCTTCCCGCGAGGGTGTGCCCTTCGGCCACGAGTCGCACGTGCTCGAGCCCTCGCGGGCTGGCACAAAGGAGATGTCAACTACCACAAAAGAAGAAACATGGTATATGCTTCGTGATTTTTATTTATTACGGGTAGCTTTAATATATGAGAATCTTAGGCTTAAATTATACGAGAATGTGGAATGTGGGGTCTGCTTGGCTGCTGCAAATATCATTCTGCAATTGCTTCCTGAAGAAGGTAGTCAGCATTCTCCATTGAATTAATAAATATAGTCCATAAAGCAATACTATGAATGTACAGTGGTACTTCACAATTCGAAGATAATCTGTTCCAAGACTGTGATCGAATTCCAAATCGTTCAAGTTTCAAAGCAGTTTTTCCCATTGGAAATAATGGAAACTAAATTAATCTGTTCCAGGGTCCAACAATATCATAGGAAGCTCACATACACGGATACCAGTTTCATGCTTATCAATAAGATCTTTTTTAATTGCAATTGTTGCTTTAACAGCTTTTCTCTTACTTCGTTTTTCAACACTACACTTTTAACCAACCATAACTAATTCACTGAGTGTTTTATAGGAAAAAAAAATAAAACGCATGTAAAATTAGCTGCGATAAATCGTATGAGTCAACAAGATGAGATGCGAGACAAAAACGAACTGAAGCTTAGGCGGTGCTGCGTGATATCACTTGGCTGGCCATGTGCCAGGCGTTCGTTTCCAAGGCTGCGTTCAAGTTCCTAGGCAAAATTTACTTGAAAATTTCGTTTGGATTCCAAGTTGTTTGATCTGTATGTTAAAATTCTGAGGTGTCACTGTATTTATTTAAAAAAATGGCTGATGCATGTTTTGATCTGAGTTTATCAACAGAGTCATAATATTTGAAATCTAAGGATAAGCAATTGTGAGGGTATTTGATGACATACAGCAGCGATTCTCAACCTTTTTGACATACAGAGTCCTTTTTAGAATCTAATTAAACTAATTAAAATAGATAAGTGATTATATAATACAAACCCAGCATAATGATTATTATGGATAATTTTCAGCGTTATACAGGGTGTCCCACTCGGGGCTGACCCTTTAAAATTTCATTTAACTCTGGAATGTGTGAACATAAAGGCAAACTGTAGGAACCTGAAATAACTTTATTTAATGGAAAACAAGTCCACATTGCAAAAGGTGTTGAAAATGTCCTCCCACAATGTCCGCACACAAGGCAAAGCGAAGCTCCATATTCGCGAATGTCCTCTGCAACATGTCACTGTCAATGGCAACAATTTCACGCTTGATGTTTTCTTTGGACAAGTTTTTGATAGTGTTCTTGCTAGGCGGAGTGCTCCCTCCAAATTTCTTCCATATTCTCTCTGATACTGTAACTGGCACATGACCCAGTAGGTCTTCACAATGAAGACTGTTTGTGGTACGGTATACTGCATGTTTACTTTCGCCACTTTGCAGGGATGGACTCTCCAATCTAGGCAGTCTTCTGCGCCTCTGCGCCGCATTGGTGCCATCTGGAGCTGGAACCCAGTATCAAAGCAATTTGCATTAAATAAGGAATATTTTGAGGATTGCTGGCCATTTGCAGAGTAATTTGTATTTTTAAAGGGTCAGCTCTGAGTGGGACACCCTGTAGTATTATAAAATGAAAAGAAAAGAAAATGTAAATAGATATATTTTATACGAGGGTTGGGGCAAAAGTCATGGCAACTATTTTTTTTCTTGAAGATACCAGTCCGGTTGGAAAATGTGACATATACAGACGAAAGGACAAGGTGTTAACTACATGTGTGGACAATGAATAGCACTGAAATATCCTAACACATTAATTTATTACGGTAGTATACAGGGCAATATGGCCTTCACGGTGCAAAAGAATGACAACACAATACACATAAAGTTGACATGACAAACCTGGGCCTAAAGACCCTCAAAGTAGTCCCCTGCTACTGTCACCACACGCAGCCAACGTTGTGGGAGGCACTGAATACCATCAGCCTCAGCATTTGCCGCACCATGTGTGAATCGTGTCACCTGTTGGGTTCGTGCTTACTCGCAATTTACGCATCAAATGAGGATTTTTGCTAAATGCTGACTCGTCATTTAATGATGAGCGAGTCAAAATTGACTCATTGACTTTTGAATATCATCGCCCATATCCTTCTCTACACATTTTAACCTCACTTGATTTTGTCACATGCTGTCTTGTTTAAATTTCAAATAAATTTGTGATTTCCCCCCGCTTGCATTTTTTAATAAATAAGTTCTTAAAAATAAGAAGAACCTTCCTCCTCACATTGTTTCTTATAGTTGAATGTCGGCCGAAAATCCCCTCCCCCTGCCGCTTGTTTTTCATTTTTCTTCAGATATCAGTAATGTTCAAGCTATCGCGATTCAGTAGTTGCATAATTGGTCAAATTTGCTAGATTACGAAAGAGATAAAGTACAGGTCCTAGAATAGCAAATGGTAGTGTTTTTATTGTAACCTACATGTTTCGAAATACATTTCTTCAGGGTAGGAACGACTATGACCAGATTGGCTCCTATCAAGGAATATGTGGTAAATGTCCACCACCAATCAGAGAAACGAGACTTATCACTGATTGGCGGGCTTACAAAGTAACTAATATGACTGAACGAGTAGATGAAAATTATAATAGAACAAAAAAGTGAGAGTAAAAATAAATAAATCACAAATAATAAATGGGCTCTTATACAGGAAACTATAGGAACTAAGATAGCTGGGTCTGGTTAGACGAGCATTGGGTACGGGCAGTTGACGATGTTATTTATTGCATCTAGGATAGGGTCTTTTTCGAAGTTGGTCTGCCCATTCAGGATTCTATCTTAATCTTTTTTTGTATACCTCCTGATTCCCAGCGTTTCATATGTCAAGATCTTCTTATGGCCCCTTTCGAATTTTAGCACTGTCACAATTTCTTGCATAAGTCCGAATTGATGCTTCTCTCTGATGAGGTGGTCTGGGAAGGCAGATTTCCCATCACCATTAATCCAGGCTCTGCGGTGCTCGCTGAAGCGCTCTGTAAAGGTTCTCTTCGTCGATCCGACATAAAAGCAAATGCATGTAGGGCACGTAAATTTTTTAACGCCACATGCCGACTAAACGTCGTCAGGGTTCATTCGTCTTCTTTTTGGATTAAATTCGTGTCTGTTCTTGTTTCTGGTCCTGAATCCAATCCTGACACCTTTATTACGGAAAATATTGGATATTCTGGAAATCTCAGGTCCGGTGTACATGAATGTCATAAACTTCTGGCTGGCTATAGGGTCTGATTGGAAAAGTGCATTGCACATTGCCCGGTTGTAAATTGAGTGGGCTAGGGTTTCAGGGAAGGAGTTTCTTCGAGCTACCTCGTGCATGAGGCGGATTTTGTCCTTCTTGTCCTTGTCTTGTCACTGGATATGATATTGCACGGTGGAATAGATATCTCAGAGCTGCCAACCTATGCTGTGGAGGATGATTCGATTTGAAACGTGTCCACAACGTGGCTTGTATCAGTCTTAATGATGTCGAGTATGATGAAAGTGTCGTCATTGTGTCTTGCATAGATCCATGTGTTTAGAGGCCAAAAGGGGTGTGACATATTTCTTCTTGTGACTGTAAAATGCCTCCGAAATGGTAGCACTAATAGGGGAACGCATTAATACATGTAAACCCTAGCATATTATTACCTAACTTACCTATCACTGACTCCTGTTGTGGGTTTTTTTTAATAAGAAAGATTGAGGCAGTTCTTGATGGAGAAATATTGTAATTTTCGGTATATAATACTCAAGAAAAAAAAGAAAAGTTAAAAAAACACTATTACGTATTATAAAATGTAAATAGTATTTAAATATTCTGATAATAAAAGCAATGAAAATACGATTTTAAGAAGAAAAAAAATGGGGGGGGGGGGGGGGGCGGCAAAAATTACGGTAAAAAGAACCTAATTTTTATTTAAGAAACCATGAGGTAAATTTGGAGGTATTATAGACCAAAGTTTTTATATTCGAAATAATAATCATCCTTATGTCTTCACCAATTTTGGGAAGAACATATACGAGGGCGAGTCAAAAATTATCTACACTTTTGGTACAACACACCTTCAAGGTTGTCATACTCCCTTCTGCGCATGTGTGCTTAGGGTGTGTTTCGATAGACTCACGGACCTAGCGAGAGCTAACTCGTGTTAACTGTGGCCAGTGAGCTAAAGTGAGAATCGCGACGATCATGCTATCAAAACTCTATGGGAGTTATCTTTTTTTTCAGGTGCTGTTTCACTTTCGGTTTGCGCTCTTTCTCCCTGCACTGTATCAGAGATTTCTTGTTTATTACTGTTTATTTCTTGTTTAATTCCAACACTAACTGTAATTTACTGTTGACGTTGTTGAAAGTACACATCGACATGTTACTCTGCGAATACCACGATACCCGATCTACCCATACAGTATCGAAACGGGTTGCCGCCATCTTTAAACAAGCTGGATCGGTTCTCACGAAGCGGTACGACCTCGGAAGCTCGGACCGTTTCGTGGGGCCGGGGCCTCCCTTCTCGTGAGGTTCTCGGCTCTATCGAAACGGGCGAGACCACCTCACGAAAACCTATCGAAACGATTCAGAGAGAGGAAACTCTACTATCGTGAGGTCCGTGAGTCTATTGAAACACACCCTTAGAGTTGGTATGACTGCAGTCACATGAGGAAATATGATCCCGATTGTATCCTTTGCCTTCCGGCTATTACAGTGTAAACATGTCTGCTTAAGGATGTTTTGTGAGGTCCAAACAGATGAAAGTCTGAGGGCACAAGATCTGGCCTTTAGGGAGGTTGTTTCAGTACCTAAAAATTCAACTTTCACACTCTCCGACCAGAGAAATCAGATCACTGCAAACTGCTATATTCTGTTTCACTACATGAAAAAAGCTGCAAGGCAGTGTGGGAAAGCACGTCACTACTTTTTCACCTATGCCTTGTAAAGTAGTCTCCGACTGTGCATGTGCAGTAGGCCTACTCAAAAACATGAAGCACTGTTTAAGTTTCACTTTAGCTACTATGGCGCTGTCTTTTGTATTGGCTGCACGTTGATCTGGATGAGATGACAATTGGTAACGTAGCTTTCACGTTCTGCTTTGGAGCTTTTTCATATAGTGAGACTGATATTAGCGTAGCAGACATGTTTACACTCTAATAGCCGAAAGGCAAATGATGTGATATTGGGATGTGGAACTGCTATATTAATGAAACTCAAAAAGATTGACTAAACTGAGAAGGATTTCTAAGTATTGTTAACCATAAGAAAAATTTTGGAAAGGGGTGTTTATTAAGAACAGAATAAGGGCCTGCCTAGGAGTTATCTAAATCTGTCTAAATGATAGTCTTTTTTAAGAATGACGACTGAATTGTCCTTGTTGAATTTGACATAAAACAATCTTTAAATTTAAGGGACTTGACAACCAGGCTGAAGTCATGCTTATAAGAAATGCCATTCAGGTTTTTCTGAAGTTGTAGAAGCCTTTCTCTAATGAACTGTTTAGAATCATCAGGGAGGATTTAATACCAACTTTTATTTCGCACATACTTGTAATTTTTCAAGTTCAGATTTATCCTTTGAAATAGAAAATGTTAAGCCTTTTGAAAGAAAATATGTTAAGATAAAATACGAAAGAAAAACAAATAGTTTTTGTTTTTCATCTTAACATGTTTACTTTATGTTGGAGCATTATCTGATTGAAAGGATTATTTATTTATTACTTAGTCCTTTTGAAAGGAAGTTAACTAACCTCTTCCTTGTTGAAGTATATATATGTTTCGTTAATTAATAACTTCTTATTTAGTAATAAGATGCTAGGTGACTCTTTTGATTGGCAAAAATAGCATTGAAATTATGAAGCAATTTTTTACTTTTATTATTAATGATATTTCAAAGATTAGCATCGCTTACATGCATGCTCTTTTCATTATATAATATGATTAAATATCTAACAGTGTTATTAGATTATTATTATTATATCTAAATGCATTATGTCGGTAACTTTAAGAACGTCTTTGAATAAACAGTTTAAAAAAAGAAATCTAATTAACTATGTAGATGTCAAACATTTTAAGCAGTGGAAAAAAAAATTGTTGATCATTGCTAAAATTCTTGCAATAAGAACCAACGATTAGAATAAAGCATAAAACAAAGACTTTGGATACTGTGCCAGAAACTGTGGACAATCTATAACCAAACAAACTAGCAAGCAACACCATAAAATATTTTAATCTATCATTTATGTCAGGAAGAAATTTAAACCTGTGTCTTAAAGGAAATTGTTTGTTTTGTTTTTCCCATTGCTGATTGAAACATAGTGTCTCTAATTCATTCATTAGTTGTATATTGAGTAATTAATTTTAAAAATTAAAAAAAGTATATCTGAATACTAATTAATGAATGCTAATTTAATTGCTGAAAGTTAAAATCAAATGTAGTAAATATTGTAGATTGGCACCAGAATTTCCAGATTATTGAAAACTTTTGGGTTTAATCTTGAAACGAGACTATTTTTCCCTTCCAGATGTTTATCACAGTCTCAGTATATTGCACTCAAGAGATATCTTGGTATCTCCAAATAATTTGACATAATAGGGATCTGCTATTTTATAATAAGAAACCTTACTGCATTGCCCATTTTTAATATTTAATTTCATCTTTACCTTTATGAATCTTTGAAAATGTTTCTTTCCTGTTTGTTTAGAGATATACTGTATTTTTTTGAATAAAGGCTGTGGCTCTAAACCAAAAAAAATATCAAAAATTTCAGGAGTGCGGCCTAAAAAAAAATCTCTTTTTTTTAAGTTAATGATCTTAACAAAAAAGATTGAACAACTATTTTGTTGATTAAGGAGTCCATAGTGCTGTTTCTACCAATAAAGTTGGTAGATACTTTGCAACACAAAAGATGGAGAACAGAGTTTCCGACTAGTTTCACCATTTATTCCCGGCTATATCAAGGATACACATAAGAGGATATAAGCTTTTATATACAGAAAATATGGTACAGAAAGAGAATGTGATTGGATGAAGAACTAACAAATAGTGAAAAATAAATAAATAAAAATCAACGTGTGGATAAGAGAAACCAAAATAAACAAGGAGGACATGGGAATAAAATTAAAATAAAATAAAAATAAAATACAAAAACAAAAAATGGAGGATCATGGTAAAAACGGAAGTAACATGCTAAAATCAAATTGCGGACCTAGTAGTAGAACCATGTTACTTCTGTTTTTTACCATGATCCTCCATTTTTTGTTTTTGTATTTTATTTTTGTTTTTATTTTAATTTTATTCCCATGTCCTCCTTGTTTACTTTGGTTTCTCTTATCCACATTTGATTTTTATTTATTTATTTTTCACTATTTGTTAGTTCTTCATCCAATCACATTCTCTTTCTGTACCATATTTTCTGTATATAAAGGCTTATATACTCTTATGTGTATCCTTGATAAAGCCAAGAATAAATGGCGAAACTCTGTTCTCCATCTTTTGTGTTGCAAAGTGTCTACCAACTTTAACTATTTTGTTTTAGTGTCCCATAGTATCTTAAATAGTAATTTTATTATTTATATACCCATCTTCATTATTTTTATATATTTAATAAAACTTTTATAAATTTATTAATGAAATATGTAAATAAATGTAGTAATCTCATTTTAATGAACTAGTATTTCTCTTTATTTCTTCGATGTCTGCCATCAACTAACTACTGACCAATAGCGATAGAGCATGTGACATCATAACATCTTGGGGTAGAGTGGGCTCTGAATCGCCGACAATAGCGTTAACACATGAATTAATAATTAGCATAATTTAAAAATGAAAATATATGTGGTTGGTTAATTATTGCTCTGAAGAATTAGAATATTACTGGTAGAAAACAATTAAACAAAGAGTGGTTAATCCACTGTGTTTTTATCGGATAATTTTTGCCGGGGAGTCTGATAATTTTGCTGAAAAATCCATTTGCTGTCTACCCGTTCAAAGAATTTAAGTGCAACGGAATTTTCTTATAAAAAAAGATAGTAAGCAAATATAAAATGGGTATATGGATATATTGGCAATCAACCAAAAATCATTACGCGAACGATGCTATTCCTCATCCACAGAAAATAATTCCACTCTATTTATTTTACTGTAAAATTTTCAAATAAGTACATGTATGATATTTAAGAGTTGATTCTCTATTTTCTATTTATAAAGACCCCCCTCCCAAGTTATATTAAAACTATTTACATGAGGAGCAGGGTCAATAACGTCGTTTGCATAATAATTTTTGGAAATTTTCTTTTATATTTACTTACTATCTTTTTATAGGAAAATTCTGTTGCACATAAACTCTTTGAAAGGGTAAATCGCTGATGGAATTTTCAGCAAAAATTATCTGATAAGAACACGGTGGATTTGAGTTCATGGCTTTAAATTAACCAGTCTTTGTTTAATCATTTTCTAACGGTAAAATTAATATCCTAACCCTTCGGAACAATAATTAACAGTCACATATGTTTTTGTTCATAAATTATGTTAATTATTAATTCACAAGTTTACAGCCCAGTTGAAGCTCACTCTATCCCAAGATGTTAGGTCACCGTATGCGCTAACGCTATTGTCAGCAGGTCATTGATGGCCGACGCCGAAGAAATAAGGAGAAATACTAGTTCATTAAAATGAGATTACTATAATTATTTACATATTTCATTAATAAATTTATAAGTTTCATTAACTACCATATTTACTCGATTCTAAGGCGCCTTCGAATGTAAGGCGCATGCTGATTTTTGAGACCATTTTTGAAAAAAAAAATTATTCCTCGAATCTTAGGCACACCAAAAATCAAAATCAACATGTTTTAGTGCAATATGTACATATTTTTATTAAACAATATCAGCAAAATTGACCTAAAAAAGTGCACCTTAGAATCGAGTAAATACGGTATATAAAAATAATGAAGATGGCTATTTAAATAATAAAATTACTATTTAAGATACTGTGGAATGCTAAAACGAAGTAGTCTGATCTTTTTTTAGATTCTAAAATTATGCGGCCTAAAGTGAATTGCAGCCTTTAAGATCCCATTCAGATTTATGTGGCAACACATCTGCTCGAGTATGTGTCCACCCTCTCATCGCTTTGCCGTAAGGGGATCATTGTTTACACTCGTGCATTATGTGCCGGTGAGAGAGAAAGAGAGTCTCTCTCTCACTTTACATTTGTAATTTGTTGTGAAAGCTTGACTGTAAAATCAAAATACAAACACTTCATATTCTAGTCGTATTAATATTCATGTGTGCATAGTTTTCTGCCTGTAAAGAAGTTTAGAATAACATTTTGAACTATCACTGACTTTGATGCTGTTGAAATCATTATCGAAGTGCTGATTCTGTTTAATTCTCCGATCTTCCTTCTTTAAAGAAATGCAAATTATCAGAATCATTCTTATGAAGTTTAACAAATCCTTTAAATAAATCAACACCTTATAATAAAAATATGTCTCCATTTACAGGGCGTTTCAAAAATAACCGGTATATTTGAAAAATCAATAAAAACTAAACGGGCAGCGATAGAAATACACCGTGTGTTGCAATATGCTTGGGACAACAGTAAATTTTCAGGCAGACAAACTTTCGAAATTACAAACAATGTATTTCTATCGCTGCCCGTTTAGTTTTTATTGATTTTTCAAATATACCGGTTATTTTTGAAACGCCCGGTACAAAGTAGTTGCTTTAATAATTATCTGCAGCAAGGCCAGCAATGCTAACATTTTTATCATCTGCCATTTTTATTTATTATTATTTTATTTTTTTTAATTTTTTTTTGGTCACATTCTTCAGAGCTCAACTGTGATTGGTTGAAGATTGTCTGTCTGTTAGCAAACTTGAACATTTTTCACACCTGATCGGCAAAGGCAAATCTCAATGCCTTCATGGAAGTAAAGAAACTGGGCATCTGATACTTGCCGCGTGTGAGTGAATGGGGCCTAAATGGCTATTTTTTTCATTCCACTGTCAAATTTGTGACTGCGGCATAAAGTGAATGTGGCCAGTATTCGAAAAAATACGGTATATAATAGAGACCTCCAAACAAATATTACTTATTAATATTTATTTTAATTCTAATTCCAATACTACAGTTAAGATTAAACTTCTGCTTAACTCCTTTATATTTAGAGGCCATATTGGTTTCTAAAATATCTTTCTTTTTATGATAGGGAAGAAAAATTTTGTCTTTAAATCCAACATCTGTTTAATCGAGAGCTTACTGTAACTTATAACTGCTGACATTTCCTCAAAATAATAAGGGAAAAATGAAATAATGTTAAGCAAAAAACGTAATGACAATAATAAATAAGATGTAGAAATTTTGAAGTGTCATTTGAGATTAATTTTATTCATTGTGTATTTCTTTTCTTCCTTGTTTTTCAGAGTTAATTACGAAGGACTTACGCCAGTACTTAAATACTCGCTTCCAGAAAGGATCAGTTGATCATGACCTCCAAAATACTATCCGAGACAATCTTTATCTTCGAACTGTCCCGTGTAAGATGAGAACTTTATTACTATTCTTTTTGTTGTTGTATTAAAATTGTGTTGTTGTTTCTTTTTTCTTAAGATTGACCATTACTGTATTTATGTAAATATAATTATTTCCCCCTCTATAAGTCTAATAACTAATCCAAAGATTTTAATCCATATAACGTATTTTTATCGCTCAATTAAGAGTAACGTACTTTATTAAAAAAGTAAAAACAATTTTCTAGACAAGATATTTTCGAAAATTATAATTTTTAATAGAAAGAAAAAAGAAAAAGAACTAATGAGAAGGAATTCCTTCCCTTTTATTAGTGACATTGGACCACCATTTGCCTTAGAAACAGCTCCTGTCTTTTGTAGAATAGATTCATATAACTTTTGAATAGTCTTAAGTGAAATGCGGACTCACTCAGAACATTCGACAGTTGTTCAGTTGTTGATGCAGGGAATTTACTCCTTGCTCTACTCTCCAAATTGCCCAAATGATTTGATGATATTTATGTTAGATAACTATGCTGGCCAAGTAAGATATTGGCCTTCTTAGTGCTCCTCAAACTTGAACTGCTGACTCTGAATATGGGCATAACATTATCTTAAAAAAAATGGCATCATTGGTAGGAAATAATATGTGGATAATATGATGATAGGTATAGACATTGTTCAGACAAATAAGTAACAATGATAATAAGAAAAAGGATCTGCAAGAGCAATAGGTAAAAAATGTTAATATAAAAATTTTCAAGAAATACTACATTGAGAAACTATTTAACAACAATACATTTATATAGGTTATGAGTAACAGGTTAGGTTAGGTTGTTAGGTTATAGTACCATAGTTGTTGTTATATGTTGATAAAACTGTTGTAATTTTCAGAAAGAGTAAAATCACTGCACAAAATGTTTTATCCACATTCAACAATTTTAGTAAACTTATAAATTAGGCAAGTTTTGTTTTTTAATGAGCAATGTTCTGTCAAATAATTGGCTCTCATGATCATTACAACTTTTATTCAATCCAGGTCATTCGCTAATTACCAAATAATGTTTTTGTTTGCAACATACAACATGGTGCAAAAGTCCCACTAGGGTTTCAAAGTTCAGTAGCTTATGGGCTGAGTGTCATAAACGAAAGGGGGACATGTCAGTGAACAGGATAAATATCCATGTTTGTACTTAACATGGAGAAAGGTAGCCAGGGCTGGATTTCCCATAAGGCCAACCTAGGGCATGGCCTAAGGTACAACAGTCATATTGTATTGAAAACTATGTGCCTAGGCCCAGGATGCAATTATATCGTTTGACCTAGGGCATAGAAGTATGTAAATCCACCCCTGAAGGTTATCCATTGAAAAATGTAAATCCCTTATTTGCATATTTTATGATTGGAAATATTTCCGCATTCTGCCGATATGAACATGTTAAAATATTATAATCTGTTTATTAATAAAACCATTATCCAAACCATTATTAAAATGAGTAAGTTCTTTTTTGGGCCACCCTGTATGAACTTATTTTTATATTGAAGTAATTAATAAATTACAAAGATACTTACAATTCATACTCCTTATTGTACTAAATTAGTTTACTTTTGTTCATTTTATTAAAAATTCCTCTTTTGTAATTTGGTTTAGTCTATTTTATCATAATTAATAAATCGCAATAAATAAGAACTCAGAGTTAAAAATTCAGTTTATTAAAGTTATACTGTAGATAAAGAAAAACAGTCAAGTAGACAACTAAATATACATATAAACATTAATATTATATTAAATAACTAACATGAAATTTTAAAGACTATGTTTTGAATGAGGCAAGTAGGGAAATTTCATGTAATTCTCTACCACCTTGCACAAAAGGAGTGATGGGAATGCTATCATGAAAAAAAGGAATGGCTCAGGAATTCTGGGAATAGTATTCTGGGAATGCTGAAATTGGGAATAAATTAGAATGGAGATCAATTTTGTGAAACTGGGATATAATAGTGTCCCGAAAGCTTTTTTTTTTTTTTTCAGGACACTGGGACAATTTCTCAAAAACCGGGACGTCTGTTCACCCTACATTTTTAGAAAAATGCTTTTAAAGTTTTGAAATTGAATTCAGAAAAAAACACTTGTTAGAAATGTTTAATAATTTTTATTTATATTAATTGGGGTTATGTAGAACTTATAAGATATTCTTTCCATTGTGTGTTAAAATTAACGTATAATAATATATATTAAGAATTGGGTATTTTAGATACCTGTTTATTTTACCTGTATTTTTACCTATACAGTAAAACCCCGTTACAACGTACCTCACTTTAACGTACATTTCAGAATAACGTACAATTTTCAAATTCCCGTCCCAAACGTAGGTATTTTAATGCTAAAAAGTTTCAGAATAACGTACCTCACTTTAACGTACATTTCAGAATAACGTACTAATTTTACATCCCCTTGGTTAAATTATCCCTTCAGTACAACGTACATCGTTCACATGTCTTGCACTGATTGGTCAATGCAGCCCATGCGAAAGCTGCAACTGGGCCAATGGGCTAATTAAGCCGTGTTCACATTTCATTGGCTGGTCAGTAACCCGGAAATCTCTGCATGCTACTCAATCTATCATGTTCGATTGTCGATTGTCGATTGTCGCATGCGATCGGGATAGGTACGGGAATGTAACCGGGAAAAGTCAGGGAATTTTTCATTTCAACATTTCACTACATATTGTATATCCTATAGTGTATTTGTATTGAATAAAATAAAATGCATTCATGTATTCTTATGTTTTTCTATGAATATATGCATTTTTCACAAGCCCCAGTTTCAGTATAACGTACACCTCAGAATAACGTACAAATTTCCAGGTCCCTTGAAGTACGTTGTAACGAGGTTTTACTGTATTGTATTTTTTTTGTTTTTTTTACACACAAATATATGTTTTATGACAAATTTATTATTTCTCATTATTTTCTATTCTAAATTCAATCACACTAATGTATTTAAAAAGCACAAGCATGTGAAAGTTATTCTGAAGCTTCCAGTCTTTATTATTTTGAAAGTTTGCACCTATTTGTGAAAAATAAGTAACATCTAGCATCAAGAAATGAAAGTAAACGAGAAAAAATGATTAAAAAGCGTTTTTAATTAAGCAAGATCCAATCTGTTTTAACAAATAGAAAAGAAAATATAAATTTCTAAGTAACCAATGTTTTTCAATGAATATTGCATGATACATAGTTGTACAAAATAATATTTATGTGAGCCTTAGAATTTCCAGATTCAAATAAAAATTTGTCTAAGTATACTAGAAACCACAATGAATAGAGATAAGGCAAAAAAAAAAAAAAATTTTGCGACACAAACTCGATTTTTTTTTGCCTTAAGTCCTCCCTTAAGATTCAGTAAAATTTGTTTCCATAGAGACAATTACACAGCCATTGATATTAATCAATTTTCAGTTTTATAATGGGATGTTGAGTAGAGTTTTCTCTTCATTCTTTTTTTTTTAATGTGGATATTTCTCATTTGAAGTGAGAATTTTTTTAATTTGTTATTATAAGTTAAAATCTTGAGATTTTCACATTCTCTTTTTTTATTTTCTTTCTTTCCACAGGTACAACACGACCTCCCAGAGAAGGCGAAGTCAATGGAGTGGACTACACCTTCCTTACTGTCGAGGAGTTTATGGCTTTAGAGAGGAGTGGGAATTTGCTGGAAAGTGGAGTTTATGAAGGTAACAAGGATGTTTTATATAAATTCTTTATGATTCTGAAATCAGAAATTACTTTTTAATTTAAATTTATAAGAAAAATTTCAATTATTACTTGGGGCGTTTCCATTAAGTCCCGACCGGTGCCAACAGGTCACATGGTAACCAGGCGATTCTGTGCATTTATGCTTTTAGACAGCCAATGATGATTATTCAAAACTGAAATTACATCGTTAGAACTCAACAACTACAATTTCTATTAAACCCATTTGATTATCCAAAATTTCATAATTTTTTTTTATCTCCTGACTTTTCATTTGCATTAACGTCATTTTCTGCATTAGGCATCTTTATCTAGGCATCCTTATTGTTGGAAAAAGTTTTTTCGCACATCAGAACTAAAGATATTAATTTTGATTCTACTCATCCAGAGCCCGGCCGTGGAGTCTAGTCTCACGACCGGTCGCACACAATGATTAAAATGGTCATTATTTTTAGACAGGATCTTTTGCAACCGCTTTTGAACGGTTGTGACCAGTCAGACTTTATGGAAACACACCAATAATGAGTAAAGAGTATGACTTACAAGGGAAATACACAAACATGTACCTCACAGATTTACACAAAATTGAAATGTTACTCATCTAAAGCTACTATTGATGGTTGCAAAATAAGAAAATGCTAAATTTTGTTTCTTTCAAAATAAACCGAGAAAACGAAAAAATTTGAGCACATATAGCTATACAAAGACTCCATTGTTAAAGCAGTGTGTGTTTGTATTAATGCGCTCTCAACTTCTTTATTCCACTATTCAACAAATCCACTTCACCTGAAAGCAACGCCTTCGCTTCCAAGGTATGCTTGCGCACAAAAAAAAATGCGTCATACAACTATGTGTACGTCCCTTGTTAGAGTTAATAACTTGCAAGATTCAAGTTAATTAGGCTTTCCCAGAGATGGAAGGAGAGACAATTGGGGGAGGTCAATGATAAAAACTAGCCTTGCCAACCCAGTCAACTTTTATTTGAAGACCTGACTTTTATCAGCTCTAAAACCAATTTTATGCATTGCTATAATTAGAATTTGGGGATTAGAATGGTTAATTCTTAATAATATAATCGTCTCTTTTCATGTATCAATACCTTCCTTGAACTAACATTTTGTTGCATATGTCAGAAATAGTGTGCATTTCCATTAATTCTTAACCTTCATTGACCGACCGTATAATACTACAAAAATTTAACATGTGAGAAAGTTACTTTTTTTTTTTCCCTAAAAAGATTTGAAGGTTTATTAATGTGATTTCAGCTGTGATCGTTTGATATTTGGAAAAATGGATAAAAATAGAATAACATATTTAAAGTTATGAAAATTTAAATTGTCCAAGGCTACCCAATAAAGCATGAAATGATGCATAACAAGGGACAAAAAATGGACCACTTGGATTTGAGGACAAACAAAAGTTTTTGGCATCATAGAACGAGTATGACATTTCAAATAGCAGTGGGCTGGACACATTAGCAGAAGACAGGAGAACAGATGGACTACAGCCATCTTCTACTGGTACCCACAAAATGTTAAAAGACCACAACAATGCCTCCATACCAAGGAGCGATGAATGTATTTAAAAAAATGAAATAAAATATACTATAACTTTTCATTTTATGAAAAAAATAACCACAGCAATTGTAAAATTGGGATTATATTTACAAAAGGTATTATACACTTTATTACATGTTAAAATGAATTCATCAAAGACGGGATCTGAACCAGTCTTGCAAAATAAGATGCCTGTAACTGCACCACGGCAGCTCACTAGAATTCTACATAACAGTTTGGATACTATAATGCCCCATAGCCACTTCCCACTCTCACTACAATCAAAGTTCCAGTACAACCAAAAAGGTCATTTTCAATTCTTCATGGCATCTGTTTATTGTACTAGTTTCAGTCCCATCAAGAAATGGTTTTTCAATTGTAAAAATTATCTAAGGCTGCGTCTAGAAAGTAACTGCAAGGTGAATATTCGCCACCACTCGCACTTACTTGAACCCCAGTCTCAAAAGTCACCACGAGGTGCGCATGGTAGACAGAAGGTCGTCTCAAAAGCTCCTTCCTCTCCACCGCGAGTAACCACTCGAGACCCTGGTCATTCCCAGGTTGTTTCCTGAGATTACTCTTCGACACTAGTAAACATCATGGCTGCATATCTCTCGATAGAAAATTTTCAAGTCGCCACACTGAATTTTTCAGTGTCCGTTGTGCGACAAGATTTTTACGGATGAATTAGAAACAATGGAACATCATAAAAGTCATTTCAATAAAGAAAATATAGAAAATAAGTGCAATTTTATGCTTAAATAATATATTAACAAAAAAATATAAAAAAAAGTGGCTGCCAACTATAGCCCTACGACGACCCTAAAAAATTAACATTATGTAGGACGATATTTGATTGTGCAGATTTAATTTTTTAGTTATGAATAAATTATATCGTATAATATAAGTAAAACGTAAAACACACTGACAAATTTTTTTTTCACACAGCCTGCTGCACATTATTATTATTATTATTATTGTCATTGTTTGGAGAAACCAAACTCGGATCAAGTCCGGAAGCCAATCCCAGAGGCGGACCCAAAAGAGGGCCAAAGCCCAAGGGACTCAAATGCGAGGGAGGGAAAGTTATCCACTCGTGGGAGTATTGATGTTTGAGTGTAGGAATTTCCTTACTATGTGACATGTGTTTAGAATTGTGGCTTTCTGTAAGGTTTTGTATAAGTGTGGGTTTAAATTTAGTGTTGATAGGCTTTTGTGTAGCGAGTGTGGAATAATCCCAGTGGCGGAAAGAATGACAGGAACAATGTGTACTCTGTTAACTCCCCAAAGGCGTTTTATTTCGTGTGCAAGATCCGTATATTTAGTGATTTTGTCAGTGTATGTCTTTTGTAAATTGTGTGTATTGGGGATGGAGATATCAATTATGTAAGTCACTTTGTTTTGCTTATCTACAAGTGTAATGTCTGGTCTGTTATGAGGGATAGTTTTGTCAGTGATTATAGATCTGTCAAAATATAGTTTATGTGTGGTGTTCTCTAAGACAGTGTCGGGGATATATTTATAGTAAGGAGTGTGAATGTCCCTTAGCTTGTGTATCTTAGCTAGATGTTGATGTATGATGTTGGCTACCTGGTTATGTCTGTGCAAATAATCTGTCTGCGTGAGTATTTTGCAACTGGATATGACGTGTTGGATGGTTTCCTCTGCGATATAGCATTTCCTGCAAGACCCGTCAGTCGATTCTTTGATAATATGTTTTCTGTGGCTTTTAGTGTTAATAACCTGGTCTTGTATGACAATCATGGTTCCTTCAGTTTCCCCAAAGAGACTCCCTTCACTCAACCAAAAGTTCGACGCTTTTTTGTCGACGTGTGGCTGGTTGAGGTCAGAAGGATGTCTACCGTGGAGTTGCTTTCCGAGCCATGATTGAAGTTTAGTGCATGTTGTAGGAATGTTATGGGTGTTCTGCATGCTGTTCAGATTCAGAGGTGTGTATTTTGTATCAGCCATGCAGACTGCTTTGTGTAATGGTGATGTGTGTTGTTTAGAGTGAAAGAATTCTCTGAGTGACTGAGTCTGTTTCTGGTGTAGTTCTGTTATGTCAATAAGACCTCTGCCTCCCTCTGAACGAGGCAGGGTGAGTCTTTCAATAGCTGCGTGTGGATGGTGCTTTCTGTGCTTTGTAAGAAGTTTACGTTGTTTCCTTTCAAGTCCCTCAAGATCTGTGTGTGTCCACTGTATGACTCCAAAGGAGTAGGAGAGTATTGGCGTGGCATAAGCATTGATGGCCTTGATTAAATTTCTGGAATTTAAGTGCGTTTTAAGTATTGTCTCTAGCCTATGAAGATATTGTTATTATTATTATTATTATTATCATTATTATTATTATTATTATTATTATTATTATTATTATTATTATTTATATATTTATTTATTATTATTTTCATGTTCATAAGACAGGTGTGGAAAACTAAATATTTTGTGTGATTTGTCGAATGTTAACAAGTACCGATTATAACCAAGTAAATTTTTAAAAAATTCCGAGAAAATACTGTTTTCTCTCAATACTGAGGTTGGTTAAAGGGGCATAATGCCATAACATCCTCGAACTATTTATTTATCACTCCAATACAATGGCTATGACATTCCTCTCGATCTTATTTTTAATACAGGGTGTTGTTAAATTTCATCACCAAAATGATAGGGGTGATGGAATATGCGATTCTAAGCAAAAAAAGTTCATATGAACATTGGTCCGAATTTGAACGATAACTGAGATATGAACAGAAATAAAAAATGACGCCACTAAGATCAACAAGTTAATAATTCTGCAACATCTAGAATGATGAAACTTGGAAGAATAATAGGGTACATAAAACTGTGTATACCATTAAAATTTGAACGAATTCCAACGAGTAGTTTCCGAGTTACGCACTCAACATCGTAACACCTGCTCACATGTGAGTACTAACCACCATGTGTTACAATGTTGACTACATAACTCGGAAACTACTCGTTGGAATTCGATCAAATTTTAACGGTATACACAATTTTATGAACCCTATTACTCTCCCAAATTTTATCATCCTAGATGTTGTAGAAAGTGAGTTATTAACTTGTTGATCTTAGTGGCAGCCTTTTTATTTCTGTTCATATCTCAGTTATCGTTTAAATTCGGACCCATGTTCATATGCACTTTTTTGCTTAGAATCGCATATTCCATCACCCCTATCATTTTGGTGATGAAATTTAACAACACCCTGTATATTCGCGTTATAAACGAAATAAAAATGCAAGGCCTACGTATATTAGCTGCGGCCGAACCATATCTTCATCTGAAGATTCAGATGAATCTGATGTTAAAATATTATATAATATATATCCAGTAATAATGCAATTATATTAAAATGTAAACACACTTCAACCATTAAAATATTCAAAATAAAATTAATCAGAAAAGAGAGATTTATTTAAAAAATACTAAAGATAAATTTAGAAGTTTGAATTTAAAGTAACATTTTTTTTTATAATTTAAAAAAAAATTCAAATTAAGCCCTAAATATAACATTTAAAACAGTTGATTCTCAAGCAAGATAATGTGCAGTTTTAAATGTTGTATTTAGGTCTTAATTTGAAAATTTTTTAAAATTAAAAAAATTAATTTAAATTTTAGTTTAAATTCAAAATTCTAAATTTATCATTAGTACTTTTTAAATAAATCTATCTTTTCTGATTAATTTTATTTTGTCTGATAATGATTGAACTGTGTTTGCATTTTAATATAATTTCTTTTTATTTCAACATACTGTATTATCTCAAATAGTGCAATAACTTTTCTTTTTTTCTCGCGTCTCTTTTCTGAAGTTAGATTATGGTTGTTGTTATTAGCTGAATCAGTGGCGACATGTGACTATTCAGTGGTGTTGAACCCCTGGTTGAACCACAGCGTCTCGAAAGTCAACGCGACCAGATGCGACCGCGTGTGGTCATACCACGTGACATGGCAATCGAGTGGTCGTTACGCAGTTACTTTCTAGACGCAGCCTAAGCTTTTTCAGTTGACAATCCCCATGGCTAAAACTGTTTTCTTTCTAGTCGATCATTTACAAATAATATTTAAACAAAGAAGACTACTGAAGTTCATAACAATTTTTTTAATTAATTTATTAAGGCATTAAATTCATACAAAATTATAATTAGAACTATTTTTATCTTTGTTGGGCTCCCCCCCCAATCTATAAATTCTCTAGCTTTAAGTTTTTTCTTTTCTTTGGCTGCTAAGGATAGGTATCTTGACCCGAAATATGTATTTGGTATTTCCTTTTCCTCCTTGTGGATTAGAGGTTTTCACATTTTAGTTTGTTTCATTTCATAGTACACTGGAACCTGCGTAATCGGACCACTCAAGGGGTCAAGGGAAGGTGGTCCTGTTATAGAGGAAGTCTTGTTTGAGAGGTTGTGTAAAAAAAAAAGAATAAAACTTAATTACAAGTTTTTATTACGACTCTATAACAAAATTCGTTTACAGAACAGTGTGATTAAAATACGAATATTAAGTTGTTTGCTTTTTGTTTTTCAATTTACTAGTTACAATATTGTCTTGCACAAGTTTCTCTACGATTAGCAGATGATTCATTGCTCGATTATCTCCTGCATCAGTTGCGTGTATTGGTAAAGATGCAACATAGGTTTTTAGTTTAGTGATCATCTCGACAGCTTCTGAATCTTTAACAGTTTCCATCAGCTCAACTTCCTCTTCTTCACTGAAATTTTTTCCATCTGATGCATAATTAGTCATTCTGTCTTGACTTTCCTCTTTATCACAACATCAATGTCCTCAGTTATTATTTGGTTTATTCCTAAAGCTTCTGGTAGATCATCAATCAATCCGTCGCTGACAGATTCATATGAGGGTAGATCGTCAGCTTCTTCATTTTCAGAATGACAATTTACACAACTTCTAAAGCATTTTGTTATAGTCTCCTCCTTGACGTTGCTCCAACACTTTTTATCCAACGAACAGCATCCAAGACTGATATGGATTTTGCAAATTGTGATGCTGATTCTGCTTTACCCATTTTACTTAAAAGAGTACTCATCATTAGGTGACGATATTGCATCTTAAATGCCTTGATAATGCCTTGACGTAGTGGTTGGAGCACAGCAGTTGTATTTGGTGGGAAGAAAACAATTTCAATATTGTCAAATGAAAGCTGTGATGGATGATAAGGTGCATTATCCTTGAGAGGGATGATTTTACGATTCATAACTTTCATCTTGTTATCCAGTTTTCTGAGCCACTCGATGAAACTTGAAGATGTCATCCAAGCAGTCCAATGAATACCAAGTGCGTTAACATTAACTCCCTTAAAGCATCTGGGAGCGACTAATTTCCCTATTACAAGTGGCTTTAGTTTTTCACCAGTTGTGCTGCAACATAAGGAAACAGTTAGACGTTCCTTTGACATTTTACCACCTTTACATTGTTTTCCTTTCTCAATCAGGGACTTGTCAGGTAACGCTCGAAAAAAGTCCCATTTCATCAACATTAAAAGCATTTTCGGGTTTATAGTCGTTTAAAATTTCAGGAATTCTATTTTTCCAATCTTCTACAGTTTGTTGAGAAACATCACCACTTTCTCCACATACTACCATGAAAATGATGCAGTGTCGTCTCCTAAACTTCTCAAGCCACCCATTGCTTGCAGAAAAGTTGTTAATATCAAAATCTTCAGAAATTTATTTAGCTTCTCTTCTGTTAAACTCGTGAAACGGAACTATCCCTGAAGATTCGTCATTGAGATTTTTAATTGGGTATCTTCCTCTCAATCCAATCACTGCAAACGCATATGTTCGAAATTCGCTTGTGAGTTTAGTGTTTGAAAAAATTAATTATATTTATTAATCTTCTGCTTTAAATAATAATAACCCAAAGTTTGAGTTCTGTATATTGGATAACCCATGGGGTACACTGAGATGCAGGGTTTCCAAAATATTTTTTACATAAAATTAGAATTTCACTGGGTATACAGGGATGTGGGTTTATACAAGGTGGCAGGATATATTTGTGAAAATACAGTAACCGTTCATCTATAAATTATAATCAAATTACATAAAATTATACAATTTGAAAACAAGTTTAAAGGCACTAAGTGTTAAATTACAACCGTATTCTTAAAAAAGGAATGTCTTTCCATTCACAAATTATATTTTTCTCATTATTGTGGAAGTATACTGGTTCAGGCATTTTTGTTAGTTTCTCTGGTAAGTATTGAATAAACAAAGCATACTAGTTATTATTCATTATAGAAATTATTCATCCTCACTAGTTTGCTCTGATTTTAAATTTAATTCCTTAACTTCATATTATTCTGAGAGAATCCTTCCAAGTAGAGTTGAAACGTAGTAAAGTTTAAATTTTTTTGAGGGGCAGGGGGTGTTTGAGAAAGGCCAGAAGGAAGGAAAGGAAAAGGATCTTTGCTTAAGGAAATGTTAGTATATCAGTCAAGGGACCACCCACTAAAATAACTAGAACAGTTAACCACAGATGTCTTCTTGTATGAGTTTCGTCAGACTCTTCTGGCATTTTTTTCATGGTAGAAATAATGCTGGCTCATAATCGAACACTTTCTCTCAGATACCAGTCAGCATCCTTGTTGAAGTCTTCTAAAATCCAGGGGCAGCTTACACAATGGTGAAATTCCTGTGTTCCTTCAATTAATATAGCAGCATCGAGTCTTTGGTTAATTGTTGGTTCCTAGTTGAGAAAGCAGAAATCTACATCTTTGGACTTATATAAAATAAATCAAGATTCATTAATAATCATAAATTCATCTGTCTTCAGGAAGAAGGGATTCTTGGCCAATTTCATTTTCGCTTCCAAGGTAAGTTGAAGAATTCATCTTTTGGACTCTCACATTAAAACTTGTTCATCAGAGAAGCTGGGTCATTATTGTCTGATTCGGTTCTTTTATCCATATCCAAAAAAAAGTTTGGCTTATCTCTGTTACCACTCAATCAGCCTTAACTACCCTCACTTCGCCTCGCTTTGCTTTGCTTCACTTCACTTCACTTTACTTCACTTCACCTGATCATCGTTACCACCCCTCTTTGCTTTACTGCTTGATACCAAAAATGTATTTTCTGAAAAAACTCCTATCGTGATGACAGATCACACATCTTCTTCAACAGTGATGTCCGTTCTATTATTGTTGCTATAATCAACACAATCTTGATAAAAATCTTCATAAATTTTTGTATTTTTGTTTCCCCAGAATAAAATATTTTGTTCTCAAAACGAAAGTCTTTTCCTTTCCGTCACTAACAGTTGACAGGACTTATTCATTAAGAAGTGTTTTATTAACCCAGCAGATCACACTTTCTTGAATTCGATTATTTATTGTTTCTTAAAGAAGAATTCTCAAATCAAAATAACATAATTAGGCTTATTATTCAAGGTACTAATTCAAAAAAATTTTCCTCTCGAAGGAAAAGTAAAGATAGGGTGGATGCACTATCGTATGTATGGGACATTAAAATATTTACATGTATGAAGTATATAGGGTGGATACAAAAATGAGCCCCCCCCTA